>CAEGAE010088231.1:0-10640 GCA_903067095.1 Girardinus metallicus | reverse complement strand
TATATATATATATATATACATGCAGTAGGAAGGATCTTCTGTATCCAGGGCTGAACTGAGACCTGATTGGCCCTGATATTTTTGGCCATGGTGACCCATCATGAATATATATTCATATGAGATGTAAAAGTACACAACAAACCAGGGATATATCTCCATGTTGTGTTGCTTCAAAAGTTAAAATAAAGTGCAGCAGCCTACACATATTCACACTGTAGTCCTAAACCTGTTTGTTTAGGACTTTTACTAAACACTGTTTACTGTCAGTAAACAGTGTTTGTTTACTGACAGAGTAACTGTCAGTAAACAAACACTTTTTCTGTACTCAGAAATGTTCAACTTAGGAGATGAAAACAGCGTCACAATTCCCAACTTAAAGTGAGAGTCTTTTCACTGTTTTATGAAATATACTTTTATACAAAATAATAATCACGTACACAGTGAGACCTCATATCCATGTAAAACATAGAATTTCACTAGCGTTCTTTCTCTGGTTGCTAATGATAAGTTGTCAATTTCAGCAAAGCACTGTTTCACTAATATTACATGACAATAATAACTGGAAACTGTAGCAAGGTTCAACAGCACTAAGTTGGACATCAAGCAGAATATTTATTTAGCTAAACATTATTTGAAATCTGAGGCTATTAAAAGCAGCTCTTGCTCTTTTACGGTTTTTACACAAAACTGTACTTTCGTACACAAATCCCTCTTAACTCTACAGGCTAATATTATTACACATGTTTTCAGTTTGACTGAATAAAATAAGTCTTGTTTTCATTTCCTGTGTGGGGCGTTTCCACAATTTGACTACAACTTCCCCACTTTTGACACTATAAAATTGTATTAACTTTAAAAGTTTCTAACTGTTCAATTTTCTTGCCTTCTTTTTTACATTTTCCGTTTAAAATCACAAACATTATTGACATCATTACACACATCCCAAAGCATGTTCATTGTTAATCCCACAGGCCATCACAGGCTGAGTCAGCTGACTTTAAAATCAGCTGACTCAGCAGCTGGTTTCTGCCAGTCTTCTTGTTCCTACGTAATGATTGGCTTTTATTATGTAGTGTCCAACCACAATACACATGTTGACGTATTCCACTGCTCTTTCAAGTTAAATGAGGAGACTTCAGACCAATCTCTCTGTCTGCAACTTCTTTATAGATTCTAACTCATGCTGAGGTACCTGAATGTTTAGAGGAATATCAAACTCTAGGAGCCAAGGCCACGGCATGCATTTTGTTCATAATTAAAACATGGTGGGGCGCGACTGAACAAACTGCCAGACTGTACAAACGTCTCAGAGCAGTTATAGGTAAAGGACTGAATTGGGACAAATACATTTAGCTCTTTTACAAGAAGGGACAGCAAAGGTTTTAATTTCTGAAAAAGCTGGTTGTATTTGATGCTAAATGTTTTATCTGCTGTAAAATCCTGAGGATGTTATACAGTGGATTTGTTATGCTGGATGCTGGTGTGGTGGCATAAAAGAAGCCCAAAAAACACACCAAGGAAATACTGACCAATCCCAGAAAGCTGGTGGACATTCTGGGTGGTCAGGGGGGGCGACTGACCATCTGATTGGCTGACTGTCCACTTTGTTAAAATACTTTTTGTTCTTATGTTCCCCAATAATTAATAAAATGAGTATATTATGTCAAAGTTTCATTTACAAAGGATGAAAAATTGAATGAAAATGAAGTTGTAAGACTCTAGTAATTAAAGTAGCACTGAGCATAAACATTATCATCATTACGCCCTCCATAGAGAGGACAATGATTCTGATGCTAATAACACACTGCACCATATGGCCTCATGGCACATGTGTTATTTCGCTTTCTGTATAGTATACACTCCATAGTAAAGTTAGGATTTATGTTTTGAGCATAGTAAATACTAAAATTTTGTGCAATTTTCTGCTCTTTCACAGTCTGTTGCAGCTAATCCATCTCAGTCTCAGTTGAAAGTCTTTCCTTGCACAATGCAAGTGGAGCGAAAACGGTGCTTCACCTCCGACTGGTGCAAACAGAATCCTCGGCTTCAGTTATTCGCAAAGCCAGGATTATTCCCGCTGTTTGGATTGCAGAAGTTTTTCTCCCAAATATTTCTTCATCTGTTTAACATCATCATCAGAACACAGCAGCATGTGAGAGAAACTTTTAAGCTCTTAAACTAATCAAGACCCATTTGCACACAACTGGCAGACAGTTTTATATTCTAATGGCTGTCCTTGAGGCTGGAAGCACAAACTTATTTGACATGGACTGGCTCAACCAAACTTTTTGAAGTATTCAGGAAGTATTCAAGTAATTTGTTTCAAGACAGATAAATGAATAACCTGTTCATCATTCACATGAAAGGCCAGTAGCAGTAGATACATTTTGGTAACTGCATCAAAATGGTTCTTTTTTATTGGTTTATGCAAATGAATGATAGCCCTGGATAACAGGACTTCTCTACCACAGCTATAGTTACAGTCAATATGCAGTCTGCAAAATATAGCCAAATCAGAGCGAATTCCCTCTGAGTATTTATTTAAAATGCATTTGCGCAGAAACAACACATAAAACGATGTTTCATTTAAAAGAAACCGTTGTCCTGCCTGTAGCCTCTATAAGCCAAAGGCTAATTTGCAAGCCCAGTTCATTTTTAGGCTTTGAGAAGTCAATCTTTAAAACTAATAATATGAAGAAACATATTACTATATATAAGACTTCAATAAAATTTACTTGTTGATCTGCACAGGTGTTATGATAAAAAGACGTTCAAAAGAGTGAAAGATTTCAAAGAAGAAAGAAACAAAACCATGACTAAAAGATACTGAGCAGTCTAAGCTTAACAATTTTCAGTGTTTAAATGTTTGTCATGAAATGTAAAAGTTTAAAAGCTTGTTATTGATTGATTATTGGTGGCAAATTGTTCCAAATCTAGAGTCCTTTAAATGAGACAGATGATTGTCCAAATTATGTTTTGCATCTTAATTGCATCTGTCTTTACAGCTCTCCTTGTTCTGCCTCCTGCAGTTGGTGGCTTGGAAATCATCCGGCAAATAAGCTTTGGGAAAAGGTTAATAAAACATTTAATGTCAATTAAATAAAGATAAATTAATAAAACTGTCAAATTTTGAAAAAATATTACTCTTTCTGGGTTTTACAAAAATGCCTCTTCACTGAATTTTGACCTAAAACCTCCAATGTTTATTTGCACGAGGACAAAACAGGATAAAAAAATGATTAGCTGGTTTGATCCCAATAAAGTTACACAATAAAAAACGGATGAAAAATTAAAAGCATGCAAATAAAAGTTAGTTAATAAAAATCCAAATTTTCCCATTTATATTACCTCAGGATTACCAGATTTTTTAAAATTGGAGTAATAATTCCCCTTCTAAAGATGTTTGGAAATTTGTTAATATCAAAAGGCGTATAAGTATACTAGGTGAGTAAACTTATCCATCAAAGTGTTGGTATGTTTCTTTATAAAATCACTATCCAATTCAAATTAGTTTGTGAGTTTTCCAACTGATGAGTTTGCTTGTCTTCTCTAAAACCTTGTCAGTAAAACAAAATCAGCTGAAATAATTGTTGAAATGTCTGGCAAACTCTAACGATGTATAATTTGTTGCCAGTTATCCCAGACTTAGAAAAATACATACTAAATATATGTGCAATTGCATATAATTTCCAGCTTGACATTTATTTTCTGAGCTATAAATACTGTACATGATTAATAGAAACTGAAATATCCAGAGGATGTACTGAAAATAATGAATAAAAACAGGAAATAATTGACAACAATAAAAACAAGAAATAGTTGAATATATTTTAGGGTTGTGCTAAATTTTCTTTTCGTATTATTTCCTATCTATTTAGAGCGTTATTCTTCGAAACTGGATTCACCAATAATCTTTTTATGCAAATACATTCTTCAGGTTTTGGAAGTGTCAAGACTGCGTAGAACTTTGGCAAAAATCGCCAAACACAGTAACAGAAAATAAAATCATACTTATACGTCTTTCTATGTTTGACACAACATGTAGTACATTTAATAGTAATAGCTGTGATGCAAGAAGTTAAGGAGATACTCTCATCACTAAATTACAAACACCAACTATACATTCAGAACTGATTTCCTCCCGCAGTGTTCCCAGGTGGAGTGGGGAACCTGGCAGACAACCAGATGTGTGGTGATCCTGTCCTTGTGCTTTTGTGCACTAGCATCCGGCAACAGCTGCACCTCTTGCTTTGGAGGCTCAGCCTTGCCATGGTAATTCTCTTGTCATAGCTCTATGTACCACCAGCTCAATGCTGACTGGCATACTTCCCAGTGTCCATTCTTAGTCAACAGGATTAAGCTTGCTTAGTGTGAGCACTCTGGGATCCCCTATACAACATACTGCACTAACAATGCTGGCTCACCATTTTGGCTACAACTGCCTGTCTTTTTTTCATTTCCTTGTAGCTCCCCTACTATATGCACTGATAGAATATGCTTGAGAGGAGAGGGCTAGGAAGTGGCAAAGGTGACACAGAAATCTAAAATCTGACTTAAATCACCAAGCTCTAGAATACTTCTCATCAGTTAGCGTCTGTTAAATGACATCTTAGTTGTAGAGAATAATTCCAGCATAAAAAACCATAGAAGTGTTACAAACTAGAAACTTTAGTCAACGGAATTGCAAAAAGAACTTTTCAGTAAAATTTTAACGAACTGCTTATTTCTATTAGCAGAGAATTTTTTTTTTAATATGTTTTGTTTGGTTGCAAAAATGCCGTCTTTCTGTATTGTTGTAATTTTAGCCAACATGATTCTCTTTAGGGTGATCAGAATTTTAACAACCTGAATGAAAATCAGGTGACAGCATGGTGACAGCACTGTGGCCTGTAGGCATTAAGGTTCCTGGGTTCAAATCCCATCCTGGAGCGTTTCTGATGAAGATCCATTTGTGTTTCCTCTCCTGCTCCTCTGGCTTCCACCTTCTAAAGTATGCATTGCACTGTTGTGTCTTCTGTGTCTGTGTTACCCTGTAATGAATTTGCTATAGAGGTTAAATCTATAGCCAGAGTAAAACCGAAACATGACCTGAAATTTGGTTCAGGTTTAGGTCAGGCTCAGGTAATACATCTAAGTTATTGTTAAACTAGATTTGATATTTGGGTCTGGTCGGGCCCGGGGTTCGATGCCGTGTTTTTAAGGAGATTTTTGGGTGAATAGGTGACACATTGTGTGAGCAGACACTCAGGATTCCAAAATGGCAGCCATAGCAGATTCCTCAAAGATGCACGGATGTGTCAAAGCAACACTTTGATTTTTCTTTTGGCTCTAGTAGTCTTTATTTAATAGAGAATCAACTGGAAAGTGGGTCATGAGAGACAGCAGGCCAGGACCCGAACCTGTGACAGCAGCGTAGAGGGCCGCAGCACGTGTTTGATGACATTATATAAAGCTCAAAAAAGTTTATTTTGTATAATAACATATTTGGGATTATATGGGCATTTATTCCCTTGAATGTGCACATATGAATGCAGGTAATCATTACTGTATGATGATGATTAGATAACATTTACTCATTTATACATGTGGGGAAAACAAGGCATGGACTATGCATACTTCGCCCTTATGACATGAGGGTGGACCTGTCTGTCAATTCCCAATAAGGATGTGCAAACATCCTTACTCATGCACAAGCATACTCGTTCCGTTTGTTCTCCATGCCGGCAAACATAATGCTCCTGTTTGTATTTGTCCATGTGCATGTGCAGCCGCTGGTGTATGCATGACGGTATGTCAGTGTTTGTTCAAGTGTAGGAGGATAATAGCCCTCATACGGTCTCAAGTTAATTTCCCATGTAAATAGGACCTTGCAGTTTAATCACACAAAACCCAGACTGAGGAAAGGATCATGTCTGCAGTGTTCATACATGATTAATGGTTTCAGAACTGAAATAAACTCTTCTGGTTTTATTCCAAACAAGGAGAAAGTCTCAAGATTTTACCTTCAGAGTACCGACAAATTAACGGTGAGTTTCATTGTACTACTGCGTATTCTCCGACCCTGTTTATTACCTGATGGGAGATATGTCATGTTTCATTACATCCAGTTTCTTCCTGTTAACTGGTAAATTAATTCCAGAGCAAAAACACATAGACTGTAACATAAAACCCCTGCATCGTTTGTTGTGAGACTTAATGGATTGATAGCTAAATGATGTCATTTGAAATTCAGCCAAGAATATTTTTTTTCAATAAAGTGGTTCACTTCTTAGTGGGGTGCACAGCAAAGGTAACTTAATGACTCATATAGGAGATTGTTCATATCTTTGAAGATTTCTACTTTCTAAACATCTTAAGTAAATCCTCCATTTGTACTGTTATCCCACTTCTGTTAGAAGGCAATGTCTCGAAATGCAATATAAGTCATTTTAAAAATGTAATTGTTTCAACTTCCATCAAATTTTTTTAATTAATGTTTCAACAATATGAAGTTTTAGTGATAACAAGTAGCCCCTTGTACTACGCTTTGCTTCACTCAGACAGTCTGGACTCTCAGTCATTGAGAAATGATTATTTCCTGGAGGTGTGGACTTTGTTTAGGTTTTAAACTTTACTCCATGACGTATGTAGTGTACCAGTTTAATGTAATGTAGCTTACTGGACTTGGCCTGTGCTGTGAACAACCGTCCTCCACTGCAAAGAGAGAAGCACCGTCCTGAATGAGGCGGCTGTTAATGTTAATTCAACATATGGAGGCCTGGCCAACATGGGCCGAACGGCTTCCTTCACTTCCTCTGCTGCCATTGCTAAAACTAAAGGTAGAATACATTTCCAAAACAGCACAGAAACATCATCATTCACTTCTTCCCTTTCTGCTTGCTGATTGGCCAGGTAAGAAATCTACCAGAGACAATCTGAGTCAACGGGAGCCAGTCCTGCTTTTTTTTCTTTTTATGATGCAATCATGTTTCTTTGTTTCGTTGTGGGGACAATGTTGTTGGGATTATTGACTTCACTAAATATTATTTTCTAGAAATAGGGAGTGTCTCTATGCCCTAAAAGCTCCTGGTTCTTCTCATCTGTATAACTTTTCTTCTGGCTCTCCTTGGAAAACTTTGGTCTGGCTTAACAATGTCTCTTCTTGAGAAGTGGAGTTTTCTCAATTTACAATCTTGGAGTCAATTCCTCCACAGAGCTCCAGTAATTGCCTATTTGAGACAACATCTACTAACTTGGCTGTTATTTGTTTCTTTTAACTTGGTATTAGAAATTAGAAATTTTGTGGAATAATTAAATTTCCTTGAGTAAAACAAAGTGAGTAAAAATAGAAATAAGCATGTAATGTTTGAAAAATATGTTTTGAAATGCATTTGCTCTATTTAAAAATATCTTGTAAATACCTTGTTCTAAGGATTCTCATCATTTTGATTTCAGCCATAACTGAGGGGCGATCAAACATAACCTGCAGAGACATTTTTTGCGATGTATTGACTGCAGTTGTAACAATTTGAAAAACATACAGATCTTCAGCTCTTATATTGAGTATTGAGTATGAAATCTCTAATTAAATGGGTGACAATGAATGTAACTTTCTTACTTCCACCTTTACAAATATCACATTTCCATTTCTTGCAGATAAATAGATGATTACGTCACGGGACCCTTCCTAGTGACATCAGTATGTTTGGCTAACAGACTGGACTACTGCAAAACTCTTCTCATTGGGATTGTATCAGAGCCTGCAGAGACTCCAGGATGTCCAAAACTCTGTAGCTAGGATCCTGATGAGAACACACAAACCTGACCATGTCACTTCCGTCCTCCTCTCTTTTCACTGGCCTCCCAGCTCCACCAGGATTGAATTCAAAGTTTCACACACTGATGCCCCCAGCTATCTCAAAGAAATGCTGAACCTACAAAACACAACTTGCTCACTCTGCTCCATCCACTCAAACCTTCTCCACAAATCCAAAACCAGACCATGGCGGACGGAGCCTTCTTCAGTGTCACTCCTCATCTATGGGATGAGTGTCAATGCCCTCCCTGACACTCTGACGGAACTAACTGTTTTAAAAAGACCTAAACACATTTCTTTTTAGCCAAATTTTAGGTTCATTGTCTTAGATATTGGCTTTAATGTCTTGTCTTATTCATTTTTAAAATTATTTTTATGCATTACATTTGCTTGTTCTGTTTTTGCCTTTTGAGACCTACAGATATAGAGCATCATAAATAAAATCTATTATTATTATTATTATTATTATTATTATTAATATTTCTATTCAGAAGGTCCAGTGCTAAACTGTAATACTACAACAAATGTGTTTATTATAATCAAATAGCTGTGAGACGGCCAGCATCACACTGGATTTGTGACAGAGTGGTCAGCAGCAGGGCTGACCGGCAGTGACAATTGGACTGTTTTCTATCAACATAAAGATGCAAGAAGCCAAAGGTGGTGCAGTCGTATGTATGTTTCAAACGCTATCCATCTGCTCACTGCTGACCCCTGCCTGTCCTTCATGCTGAGGCCAGGAGTGCCTCCATAACAGCAGCGGTTTAAAACCGCCAAATCATAAAAAGGCCAGAGCGAGCTTGAGTGAATTATGAGGAAATATTGCCTTCCTTTACAGCAGAGGCTGTGAATGAAGCCATAAAATTATGAGCAGTTTTTATGATGGCCCATTGAAGTAGGATGCTTGTATATTGATGGTTCACAGGCTGTATCCCTCTTCCCCCAGACTCAGAGCTGACAAAGGGGCCCCTGTGTAACTATTTTTCATGCATTTAATATATTAATTATCTGGTAAATGTTCCCCAGGCAGTGCTTGGGATAGCAGAGAATGACAGCTTTTCAATGAAGCTCATGGTGTGGCCCATCAGGCCACAGTGTATTACGTGGTAAAGGTCATTGCAGGGTTAATGTAACTTTTTATTTGCTGATATTTCATGCGCAGGGATGGTAGTAAGGAAAGGAAGAAAGGGTAGTTTATTAAAAAAACAGAAGAAGGAGCAAAAAAGCAGGACAGAGAGAGATGGGCAGGGCCAGGCTCAGATGGAGAGTGTGTGCTGGGAATGCAGAAGATAACAGAAGGGTCTTTATTATTGTGTTTGGTTCAAACTTTTTTTCTTTTTTTGCCTTCGTCTTATATCCTTTCCTTGCCTCCACATCGACTCCATTGTACTATAAAACACAGCAGCCCACACAGACAAACAGGCTGCAGCTTCTGGTTCTGCTACCTGGGAGATGCTGATTGGTAATCTTATGGTACAAAGGCATTACTGAGTTGTAGCTCACTGATAGTCTCCAATCATCCATATCCCGCATTCACATGCCATCCCAAATCAATTCTTGATCAATTTCATGCCACAAAAAGTAATAATTCTCCAAAATGGAGAAGACGTTCAGTCTGATAATTTGTGCTGTTGGACTGGTAATTAAACTGCAGGTTGGAAATAACAGAAATAAAAGAACAACAGTTCTGCAACTTTCTTTTCCCCAAGCCTTTACAATCTTTGATTATGATCCTGGCAGATGTATTTGTTTCAAACGCGCTTATTAAACAAGGGTGGAAAAAAGGTTGTTTTAATCACCATATGGACCTTCACTAATTCAGGTGTGCCGATGTGCTGTCAAGGAACAATCGAGGGGAGAGTCAGTTGAAATGATCAATTGTGTGTGTGGTCCCTGGGTGGGACTTTCATTTGCTGCTGCATTCAGCCAGCTGATTGAGCTAATTAGGCCGCCCCCACATCCTGCTGATTGGATGTAAACATTAATATGCCAGAAAATGACTTTGTTGATGTCTGCTGCAATGTTTCACTCTGCACTAAACTGACTGGCTATTGAAAAAAGTACACTGCTGTGGTATAGTTTTACTTGCAGATAGTTTTGTTCATTTCCAAACACTACATTTCTGATCTATGATTTATGGTTCATTTTTTTTTATTTATTTGACTTATTCTCAAATTAACTTAACTCCTGGTAGAATTAAATCTTTCTAAAAACTTACAAGTTAATCCTCCCTCTTCCTGAACCATTCACCGTTTATTGTGACTAAAGCTTGCATCTGAAACACACACTGATGACATCTGACTGCTCCAAGTGGGTTTGTTTTTAATAAATCAGACCAACGTGTGAAGCCACAGCTCCACACATTGATCATAGATACAATAATGTTTAAGAAGGGGCCAAAGCAATGAGGCGAGTCTTTACTATTTGGCTGACCTGTGTTCTTTGTCATAGGTCTAAAAATGCTCTGATGTAAATTAATTTGTGAATAAACTCTTTGATAGTTCCTACGTGTTTTTATGCATACAGAACTCAGCGAAAAAAAGGTTTCATTAGCATTAAAGAATTCAAGGCTCTGTTTTGATGCAGAAACTGTATATCAATGCCAGAACGAAAAGCAAGAAATATCTAAAAAACATATTTTTTTATTAATGCTGCCAATTGATTAAAGAATGTCCTCAGATTAATCACACTCTGCAACTGAGATCAATCATAGTTAATCACTATGCTTAGCTTTGCAAGCTTGAAATGTGAACCAAACCACAGTCAGGGCGACTGTGGCTCTGTGGGAAGAGTAGTTGTCTTGTGATCGGAAGGTTGTAGGTTCAATTCCAGCTTCCTCCTGCCC
>CAEGAE010088230.1:0-14369 GCA_903067095.1 Girardinus metallicus | reverse complement strand
TATGCTGCTAACACTTAGCTTTGGTCAACAACTCAGGCGGAAGTGAGAGAGTAAATAAAGTCCCGGCCGGAACACGGAGCTAAATAATAACATAATATAACGAGGCTTCGAGGCGGATCAGTTTTCCTCCAGGAGTTTTAATAATGGAGGAACTGGAGTCACTGGAGGAATCGTTTCAGCCCTATAATGAAACTTTCTGCAGCTTCATGCTGAGCAGGTGGCCTGGTCCCCTGCCTGTCCCCTGCCTGTCCCCTGACTGTCCCCTGACTGTCCCTGCTGTGGGACGACAGAGGACGTCTCTGTTTTATTTTGTCTGCTGTATTTAACGCTGCGTTGCCATCCTAAGGACGGGTGGAACTCTTTCAGTTTTCACATGACTGTCGTTTAGTTTTTGTTGTTTTTACCACCAGAAATTTTCCTAAAAACACAGTTTGTTTTTTCTATAAGTGAAGGAGAGATGTAGCCAACTGACTGGCAGTGCACAGCAGTGCTCTCTCACTTTCAACAGAAATTTCCCCACAGCTGAATGCTGTATGATGAAACGGTGAATTAGCAGAAAAGAACTTTCACTTCTGGCTTCTGAAAGATGGAGGAGGAGAAACACGACTCTGGAATCATAACGTTTGAAATAAACCTGGTTTGATCTCAGGGTCCCGGTTCAGGAGGGGATTGGGTCGGTCTGCTGGTTCTGGTCCATTCAGAACAGAAACGTGAAACTCTGCAGCTGCACAGGCTCGTCGTCTCTATCTGTGAAGGAAGCGGGAGCCCCAGCATGATGCTGCCTTTACATCCCGTTTTCTCCTCAGGCTGCAGACACTCTGGCCGTTCGGCAGAAACGACGCATCTATGACATCACTAACGTCCTGGAGGGAATCGGTCTGATCGAGAAGAAGTCCAAGAACAGCATCCAGTGGAAGTAAGTTCCCCTGTTTCTCCTCTGAAGGAATCTGCAGCGCCCCCTGGAACTGAACGATATTACATCAAGTCATTTAAAAGAATAAAATGTTCCAGTTAACAACCAGTCCTTGGCTGCCAGCAGGGACCATGCTTTATGTTTTTATGGTTTATGTTTTTATGGTTTATGTTTTTATGGCTTTTCAAGGGAAAAGTTGAACCAAGATTAAAATGAATTAAAGCTGTGCCTTGAAAACATCAATAATTTAATGTAATTATTATTATTTATTCTTCTACTCATTCTGTAATAAACAATAAAAACTTAGTTCAGAACTAACGTTGACAAATAAGAAAACAATGTTAAAGCAGAAATGCATAACGTTATTAATAATAACATTAGTAGATTAGATGGTAAAGTTTGACGCTGACGTCTCAGTGTGCCTCTGCATGACCACGCTCTGATGGTGCGTTTAAGGGGCGTGGGACCAGGCTGCAACACCAGGGAGATCGCAGACAAGCTGATGGAGCTGAAGGCCGAGCTGGACGATCTGGCGCTGCGGGAGAACGAGCTGGACCAGCAGAGGGTCTGGGTCCAGCAGAGCATCAAGAACGTCACCGACGACTCCGGCAACAGCCCATATCCTTCTGGACCTGACCAGAACCACCGGAACCAGCCTCAGGTTCAGGTACTGTTCCTGAGCGGCCGGGTCAGAACACGGTTAAACTTCGCGAATGGTTTCTGCCATTAGCATCGCGCCATCTCCATGGAGACGCTTCCTTTAGTGGATTATCAGTTCAATATTTCTATAACTGGGGATTTTCTTGACGTTCAGCCAGGCTGAAAATAAAACTCTCTGCTGGGGAATTCAACCATTCACAGCTTTGTTGTCGGTTTGATTTTTGTCCACCGAGGGACTTTCTTCATGTGAGCTTCTACTAAGTTTAATTAAACCTCCAATTAGCTGGTTTTGCTGATAAACTGTCTGAAAACGACATTTAGAGTTTTTTTCTTTCTTTCTGACGGAGTTTTTACATTTTAGTTTAAATGTTAGTTCTGTACCCTAAAACTGTCTCAGTGCCGCCCTCTGTGTTGATCGGTGGTACTGCAGGGTCTCAGTGCCGCCCTCTGTGTTGATCGGTGGTACTGCAGTGTCTCAGTGTCGCCCTCTGTGTTGATCGGTGGTACTGCAGTGTCTCAGTGTCGCCCTCTGTGTTGATCGGTGGTACTGCAGGGTCTCAGTGCCGCCCTCTGTTGCTTTCTCAGATTAGAATGAATAATAATAAATATGAACATCCTGAGCAGGAAGCCTTTCAGAATAAAAGCTGTCAGTGTATTATCTGCTTGTTGCTCAGACCGACCTTAACACTCTCATACGATGGCCTACGTAAAGCACGAAGACCTCTGTGGAGCGTTTAAAGGTAAAACTGTCTGGAGAACATTTAGGTTCATTGTCCCTGCTGGCTGTCTCTCATGACCTTTGACCCTGCAGGGGACACTCTGCTGGCCATCCGGGCCCCCATCGGGACGCAGCTGGAGGTTCCTGTACCAGAACTGGTAAGTAGCTGTGATTTCTACCCGGTCGGGTCAGAGTCCGGGTCGCTCCGTGAGCCAGGGTAACTGTGTGTGTGTGTGTGTGTGTGTGTGTGTGTGCAGGTCCTTAATGGACAGAGGAAGTACCAGATCCGTCTGAAGAGTACCTCTGGACCCATCGAGGTTCTCCTGGTCAATAAGGACCCGTCCAGCGCCGCTCCGGTGGTTCTGCCCGTCCCGCCTCCTGATGACATCCTGCACAGCCTGCCGACGCCGACGGCGACCCAGACGACCCCGCAGGCCCTAAAGGTCCTCAACTCACACTGGACAGGAGATAGAGTAGAAAAAGTCTTTATGGTCCCTCGGTGGACCGATCCGGGTCGGCTTTCCCCTCTGGGTCCAGAACCGCAGGTCTCTCCCAGACCGACCCAGCACCCCGTGCAGCAATAAACCCGATCGGTTCTGCTTCCAGGGGAATCCGATCGTTCTCAGAACGTTGCATTTTATCCGACATGCGGCAAAATTCTGCAGCAGAATCCAGCCGGAGGATCTAAACGCTGAAGAGATGAAAGAGTCAGTGAACGCATCACATCCCCACCACTCCGGGTCAGAACCGGGTCAGAAGCTGCGGTCGATGCTCCACTATGGGCCGCTGCTGTTGTAAATGATTATTTTAATAACGTATTGATAATTGAGACGGTTTATCAAATAAAACGGTAAAATAAATGTCTGGTGGAGAATCGTGGCGCCATGTTGGACTTCGAGCTGCTTCTGGTTCAGAGACAAAACGACGGAAACGTTTCTGTTACATCCGTCAGCATGACACCACATTTCCTCTCGCCTGCAGCTCTGCAAGCCGCATCCAGCCATAAAACCAGCTGCAGCAACGCCGGGCGCCGCCGCGGCAACGCCGGGCGCCACGGCAACGCCGGGCGCCACGGCTGCAGGTAACCAAAACTTGAACTGGAGTGTTTGCATGTTTGCTTCATTTAGAGATGATCTGTCGTCAGAAACAGGATTTGGGTCATCAGCTTTAATAAAATGATAAAATGCAGGTTTGGGTGAAGCAAAACTGCTTTAGCGTAAAAGTCAGTGGATAAATATAGTCAGTTATTGTGATATTAAAAGATGAATATTTTGTTTTGTCTTTTGAAATGTTGATCTTTTAGTAAAACCTCAGCCTCTTCATGCAGCCGCGCCTCGTTTGTCTCCAGAAATGTCCCCCGGGCTGCAGCTGGACCCGGCTGGCTCAAAGCAGAACTAACACCACTGAGAAACATGTCTCCATATCTCTCCCTCTGTGTTTGGCTTCAGACGCCGGCGCTCAGCTCGGCGCTGCAGCAGACTGTGCTGCAGCGGTTCCGCAGCAGCTGCAGTCCTCCGCCTCCCTGGACGGTTCTGCCTCCTCGGCCGGGTTCCAGCCCGTCAAGTCGGATCCATCTGAGCGTGAGTCTCTGGGATAATTACTCGCTGAACGCTGGTTACTGTGCTGAAATGTGCGGCTGACATGAGCTCTGATGTTTCTCCAGTTTTGGATTTTCCCAAAGAGCTTTCTGAAATGTTTGACCCGACTAAAGGCGAGTTCGGCTCTGCTGCCAGATAAACCGAATGTGTGACATTAATGTTGGATGTTACTAACGGCCTGCTGGTTTTCTGCCTCCAGAGATGATGCCTGGAGACCTGCTGGAGGACCTGATGTCGTCAGAAGGTATCCTGACGTCCTTCAAGCTCTGTTCTTTCTCACCAGCTAAACGCTTTCGGTCGCGAAACGGAAACTAGACATCAGGTCGAGTTTTCGGTCATCAACAGAAAAACGATTATTAAAACCGACATTTCGGTAGCAGGTTGCCACGGTAACGGCTGTGTCAGTTTGGCGGTTTAATCTTTTGCAGCCTGAACCCAACAGGAAACGTTTTTCAAAATAAAATGAAAACTGGATGAATTTCAAACGCCAGGAGACAAAATTTGATCCAAACAGAAAAATGAATCATATTCTGTCTCAAGATGAACTTTGACCTCTGTTCAGGTCCAGTTAGAAACAGATTCATCTGGGAATACTGGGAAACATCCCACTGGGAACACAGGTGGGGTCCCTAGGTTTGGGTCGGGTCGGGTCGGTTCTGGACGCTGCTCCCCTGAACGGACCCGTCCGGAAACCTGCTGCAGTGGAACCAGAACCCGGCTGTGCGGATGCCTTCGGGTGGTTCTGAGGATGCGTCGCCATGGCAACCCGGCCCATGCAGCAGAACTCTGATTGGCTGTTCGTCTCCTGGACGTTTTCCAGGTTTCATTTCCTTCTAAAGAACGTTTCAGGATTCTCCTTGTAAAAATGTTTTCGCTTCGCTGTGAGGCGCCGTGTTTTGATTTTAGATGGTTCTGACCTCTGACCTCTGGCTCCTGTAACCGTTCTGCCGTTCCCCCTCAGTGTTCTCGCCTCTCCTCCGCCTGTCGCCTCCGCCCAGCGACCACGACTACATCTACAACCTGGACGAGACCGAGGGCCTCTGTGACCTCTTCGACGTCCCCATCCTTAACCTCTGACCCCGCCTGGCCCGCCTTCAGCCTCCTGCGGCGGCGCTGCGGCGGCCTCCATCAGCGCCTCCTGCGGCTCCATGTACAGAAAACAGCCGGAAACTTTGAGCTTTTCCAAGGAAAAAGAGTCAAAACTATATTTTTTTGTATTGTTGTGTACACAGACTGGTGTGTGTGTGTGTGTGTGTGTGTGTGTGTGTGTGTGTGTGTGTGTGTGTGGACCTTTTGTACTGAAGAATCTCGGAGCGTCTCCTGGGAACCAGAAGAACCGGGTTCTGGGCCCGGATCCTCCTTGTACATAGAGAATATATATTTTGTGATAGCGGCAAACGAAGCTTTATCATTTCTGCAGTTGGAGCTTAGAAAGGGACAAACTGTTCCCAGGAATCATGCAGCTTGGGCTCAGTCCAGTCCTCCCAGTCTTCCCATTTTAACCAGTCGAATCTTAGCTGCAAGTCAAACAGAAGAAATTTATGTAAAAATGTGATCAGATTAAAATGACTGTTTTAAGGTTCTGTAAAGATTTTAAAACCGATTTTTAAAGCCTCCCGGTTTATGTTGAGCAGAATAATGATGAGTTTTAACTTTGACCTCAGATCCTCCGTTAATCTGTATCTTTCTGTCTCGTCCATAAACTCTTTTAAATCTGGCCTCTGGTTCTGAAATGATTGGGATCAAGTTCCTGATGGTTCTGGTAAATCTCCAGTGAGGATCCGTTTTCCTGGACTGCTGGGTGAAAGTATCCCTCTGGAGACGTTCTCCTGTTCTGGCCGGGTTCTGGGTTGTAACACGAAAACTTTGAGTAAAAATCGCATTCTGGAAGTATAATAGACTCATTAAAACATCGAGATTCAAATCAGATGGACCAAAATATGAAGTTATGTGGAATTTTTGGTGTTTTAACAATTCATATAAAAATAACTGATATAAAGTACGGGTCCGAGTCAAACGGCGAAGCTCTCGATTTACTGGTCCATCTACGTTCCCTCTATGCTCATGAGGGACGTCTGGGCCCAGGGGCGCAACTACAAACTTTGAGGCGATTGCAAACGGTCCCCCCTGCGCCCCAATGACATGAACCTGTACAGCTCATCTTTAATTAAAGCAGGGGGCCCAAAGTGGGTCCTGGAGGGCCTCCTGCATGTTTCAGTTCGCCCCCTGCTGGTAACAACCTCTCAGCATGTCAGTGACCCACTTTGGGCCCCCTGAATTAAAGTACCAATAATAATAAATGCAATTAAATTAATTAAGGGTCAAAGGGCAATTAAACAAGAATGTAACAAAACACCCAGCTATATTTCATAATTTAATAAATGAGCCGCCTGCGCTGCAGTCTGAGGCTTGGATCAGGTTTTCCATCAGCTGATAGGAAACCTGGTCCAAACTGGCCACGTTAATAAAATACTAAATAATATTGACCACAAAACTGCATTTATCAATGTTTTTCATGTTGAAAAATAATATTTATTAATCTATTTGTATGGCTAATAAATGGTTCCTACAACCAAGGAACCAGTTTATCATCGGGGGACAGAAACCTGACGGATCCGTGAGTAACTGGAGCAGAACCACTGGTGTCACCAACGCCTCACTACTTACGATCCAATAATCAGATTAAAGTTACTATATTTGTAATCTTTTTAATAAACACGTATTGTTGCTTTCTTCTTTGTCCTTGGAGTCACGTTTCATGTGCAACGATGGAGGGAAAAGATGCACATTTTCTAGCTGACAGATGAATTTTTCATTGAATAATCAAGCTACTTTTTCAAAGTACCTGTGCCGTCCCTGGTAATAAATTAATTAGACTTTATCTCATATGTGTGCAGGCCTGTCACTATAACTAATTTTGATGGACGATAAATTGTTCCAGAAGTTATTACAATAAACGATAATATTGTTGTTTTGAGACCATTTTTAAGTAATACAATGGTAATGTCAAAATAATAATGCAAGTGTAACAGTGTTCATGTTGTAGAATCCCTCTTGCTTTATCTGCATCAGTGCAGTGGGGAAATAGCGCCCCCTGTCTGTGTGGCTGGTTACATGCTGCCAGTCTGTGGAAGCTGCATAGGAAATGTTAGCAACACATAAACCATCCATTTAATTAACTTAGACAAACAGTGTGTGATGAATATTTATTAAATGTGAGCCTGGCACCAATTTTTGTACTTTTAGTTTTGTTAATATTCTCAAACTCTTGATGTGCTAAGCTAACAGCTAACAGCTCTGCTGTAGCACTGAGTGATTCCAACCCCATATTTCCTCATTCAGGAGATAAACGGCCTGGACACCCAGAAACTCCTGGTCTAGAGTTATATGTCTAGTTACAGATCTAGAGCTGTAGATCTAGAGTTATATGTCTAGTTACAGATCTAGAGCTGTAGATCTAGAGTTATATGTCTAGTTACAGATCTAGAGTTATAGATCTAGAGCTACATGTCTAGTTACAGATCTAGAGTTGTAGATCTAGAGCTACATGTCTAGTTACAGATCTAGAGCTGTAGATCTAGAGTTATATGTCTAGTTACAGATCTAGAGCTGTAGATCTAGTTATATGTCTAGTTACAGATCTAGTGTTATAGATCTACAGTCAACGCACAGCTTCAGTCATTACAACTAGAACCAGTGATCAGCCTGAAAACTGGGAGTAGTGATGACCTCTGACCTCTGACCTGAACCTTCAGAGCCACATAAAGACAGTTCCAAAGTCGGCCTCCTGTCACCTGCAGAACATCTCCAGGATCAGAGGCCTGATGTCTCAGATCTAGAGAAACTCATCCAGACGTTTATCTTTAGTCGCATCGATTCCCGCAGCAGCGTCTGTCCAACAAATCAATCCTCCAGCTGCAGCTGATCCAGAACCTGCTGCTGTTCTCACTAGAACCAGGAAATGGAACATAAACCAGTTTAAAGTCCCTCCACTGAGAGAAAAGACTTTAAATCCTGATGTTAGTTTATAAATCACTGAACGGCTCAGAAACACAAAACATTAAAGATCTGCTGTTGTCATAGCAACTGTCAGACCCCTCAGGTTCTGGTTCTGCTCTGCATCCAGAACCAGAACCAAACCAGGAGAAGCAGCATTCAGCTTCTATGCACCACAAATCTGGAACAAACTTCCAGAAAACTGTAAAACAGCTGAAACACTGAGAGCCTTTAAATCTGGACTAAAAGCAGCTGGTTGGAGTTTATTAGAAACATAATTAATTATGAATTTAATGACTTAATGCGATGCTTTGATTGTTGATTCTATGTTGCATAGCTCTGTGTTTTTATGTTTATGGTGTAAAGCTCTTTGAAACGCCGCTGCTGAAATGAGCTGCACAGATAAAACTGGATTGATAACCATTTTGGAGAATTGCTTGCTGCTGCAGCAATAACCCAACAGGTCACAAAAGACAAACAGTTCAGTCCAAGTGGAGTTGGAAAAGGAAGATGCTACATAGATACTGGAGGGAGATTTTTCAAGTTTTGTCCATTTTGTCTTGAGAAGAGGAGCATCCCAGTTTACAACATTTTACAGTTTTGGAAACTGTAGCCTTGGTCCACGTCTAACTTATCTCCTGTTAACTTTAGGATAATGCAACATTTTAGGAGGGTTTTAGGGCTGTTTTCTGTAAGTTTTTGCCAAGAAAGGGAAAGAAAAATTCCTATTAAAAAGAGACAAGCTCACCTCACTGGACTATCTGTGATTTACACACTCATTGGTGTGATGTTTGGCGGCCGAACCACTGGTTGCTTTAGCAGTAGCAGCATGTTCTCAGACGCCAATAATGTAGAAACTGCTTAAAAATACACAATTAACCACTTTAATTGATCCTCCTACACTATTATTTCTGTCCCGAACATAACCTGGTGTGAACAGAGTTCTGATGAAGGAGGTTAGTGTAGCCGTTTGTCCGGCGAATCCTGAGCATTAGGGTTAGGTCCTGGGGAACCTGTATTTCCAAGGTTCCTTCTGCAGTATTCTGCTAAAACCAGGATCAAGGTTCTTTCTTTCTACCGGAAAGTATCGACCCTTCGCACATGACGTCAGGTATCGGTGGGCAGACGAGGCCTCACTGGCACATTTCCCAAACTGTGTCGACTTTGTGCTGAGACTGTTGCCGTGTCACTTACAGTGACATCTGCTGGATTTAGAAAGTCATTGCAGGTACATTCAATAAAGACGGGAGAGTTAACCCGTTCATGGCCGTCTGCCCTCGGCGTAGTTGCGGATTTGCAGCGAACGGTTTTTAAGCAGAGAAATGTTCATTGTAGCACACTGATGAACCGAGAGGTTTGCTGGAAATAAACCCTTAGATTCATCGGACTTACACACACAAACACGGTGTAGCTACAAAACCACGCTTACAACCTTAACGTTTGTAACTAAAAATAACGTTTACCATTAAAAATATCAACTATAATTCAAAAACTATACCCCTAGTGTTTGTATGCAATAAAACAAATTCACAGTTTTTACCGATCAATATTAAAATCATCCTCCTTTACAAAATAAATATACCTTTCTCAAGGGGGCTGCTAATGAGATTCACTTCTTCTTCTTCTGTAGAGTTTCTGGCAGTTTACAAACTAAGTGCATTACCGCCATCAACTGGACGGAGATGTAATTCAGAAATACACTTTATCTTATATATATATATCTATATATATACAGCGGAAGTTGTCTTATCAAAATAAAAGCATCAAATGAGGCCAACTATATACTATACAAATTAAACTCAGTAAATGCAATAAGTGCTAAAATGTGATACAACAAGTAAGGAGCTTCATTTGGCTTGTTTATAAGTCAGGATGATTAGAAAGATATCAAATATGGCATCAGGAGAAGGTACGTGTCAACCATCGGTAACCATGGAGACAGTGCCGCACCGTCATGTATGCGGCACTGTCTATGTTGCATAGCTCTGTGTTTTTGTGTTTTCTGCTGAAATGAGCAACACAGATAAACAGAAAAAAGCATCTCGTGTCTTGTACGTTTTTATGCTGCTCTGATAAGAGGAAACGCGGTTTATGGCAGAGATAGAAATCACGTGAATTCGGATCAAGGTCGGTTTCTGAGCTTCTGTAAATCCGCTTTCTGCGAGCCGAACCAGGCGGTTCACAGACAAACGAACTAACTGGAACAAGAAGCCGTGAAGAGACGGACAGAAACAACTTGGCACAATAATTTCCGTCGCTCTGTTCAGTCCTGCAGAACCGAACCACCGACCGTCATGATTTAGTGACGTAGCTGCAAAGGGTCGATAGGTGCTGAAGGCACCAAGGGTTCCGCTCCTGCCTCCCTGATGTTGCCTCACGTGATGTCATCGCATGGACTCATGATGTCATCGCATGGCTCATGATGTCATCGCACGGCGTCATGATGTCATCGCATGGCATCATGATGTCATCGCATGGCTCATGATGTCATCGCATGGTGTCATGATGTCATCGCATGGCTCATGATGTCATCACCTGGAGTCATGATGTCATCGCATGGACTCATGATGTCATCGCATGGCTCATGATGTCATCGCACGACGTCATGATGTCATCACCTGGAGTCATGATGTCATCGCACGGCGTCATGATGTCATCGCATGGCGTCATGATGTCATCGCATGGCGTCATGATGTCATCGCATGGTGTCATGATGTCATCGCATGGCTCATGATGTCATCGCCTGGTGTCATGATGTCATCGCATGGCTCATGATGTCATCGCCTGGTGTCATGATGTCATCGCATGGCTCATGATGTCATCGCATGGTGTCATGATGTCACTGACATGCTGACGTGGATCAGAACTCTTAGTGATGGAAACATTTTATAAGAGATCTTGACCCAAATCGGGCCATCCAACCAGAACCGGACTGAATCCCTTCCCAGCAGCGAGAAGCAGAGACCCGTTCTGCTGCGGGAGCGGTTCCTGGTTCTGGCCGTCCCCTCCGTCTGGAGCTAAACCCCCTGAGGCCGCAGCCGACTGCAGATGGAAAGTCGAACTCAGAACTAGACGAGTTAATGAGTCCCTTCCTCCAAGTCTCTAGTCCAAGTCTGCAGCTGAGTCGGGCCGGGTCAGCCGAGGACTCGTCAGAAACGACTCGCCACGACCCGATGTGACACGATTTCCTGCCGCTTCGCTGCGTCCGGTCGGCTGTCAGCCGGAAACTCGTCAGCCTGGGTCAACGCAGCAACCTGCCACAGGCAATCAGTCAGCAGGAGCAACCAGAACCAGAACCAGACTGGTTCTGATCTGTGGTCAGAACTTTTCTCCAGAACTCTGTTTGTTAAAAAAATCTCCCAGAATTCCTCGGATTTTTCTTTTCAACATGTTTTAATGTTTTGGACAGAAAAGTTTCGGTTCTGTTTACAGGAATTCTTTTAGCCTGAATCTGGACGGAGCGGTTCTGATGGGTTCTAGAGGTTCCCCTCCAGCAGCTGGGTCTGCAGGTCCGCAGGGCTGCCCACGGTGAACACGCGGTGGGAGGAGCTTCCTCGCTCCACCAAGGTCGCCACAGCAACGCCCAGGTCCAGATGGTTCAGGTAGCCGGGCGCCAGGCGCTCCGGAGTCGCCACACCTGTGTTGATCTTCACCTGTTGGAGAGGAAGAGGAGGCTGGAAGAACCATAAAAACTAAAACATGAAAACTTTAAAAGGGCTGGGAGGGGTCAGAGGTCACAGCTAGGGGTCAGCCCCCCCTCACCTGGCACAGCCGGCAGTCTACCTGCGGGTATTCGTCTCGCAGCACCTGGCAGAAGGCCAGCGCGCTGGCGGCGCCGACCGTCAGGAAGCCGGTCCCCGGCATCAGCAGCTGCTCTCCGGCTCCCCCTGGAGGCAGAGTCACACAGAGCAGACTGGGGTTACTGGGAGCTGCCCCTCCCCAACGTGTTTCCTCAGGGTTCGTTAGAGAACATCAGAGAACAAACAGCATCTCTACAGTGGAACATGGTGGTGGCAGCATCATGCTGTGGGAAGATGGCTGCAGCTAAATCAGGACGATCCTGGAGGAAAACGTGAGGTCAAAGTTCAGCTTCCAGCAGGGCGACCAGCCAGAGGTCAGATACATGGGCTGGAAAGGCCTAGTCAAAGAAGCTTATTGCTTGTCAGCCATCTTGTTGTCAATGGCAACGCAGCGTGAGAGCATCCTGGGGTGTGAATACTTTGCCGAGGTTACCTGTGATGAAGGTGTAGCTGCAGGACGGATCGTCCCTCACCAGGGGGAAGAACGTCTTCCAGGAGACGAAGGTGCTGAACAGCAGCGCGTCCAAAACCTGCAGAGGACGATAGGCAGGACGCATGAGGACAGCAGCGGACAGGGAGGACATGAGGGACGGGAAGGAAGAGGAGAGGACAGCAGGGGACATGCATGATCACTGTGTGCTGCAGGGAGTGCGTGTGCTGACCCAGTGCAGGTCCTGGAGGGTCTGCGTGTGTGGCGGGCCGCCCTGCCACCAGCTGAAGCCCAGGGCAGAAACCACGTCCGTCACCTTTCCCACCTGCTGCAGCAGCTGCTGCTTCGCCTGTTGAGCTCCGTCCTCTGAGCCTGGACACACAGAGAGCGCGTCCGCATGGGGTCCCGACCGTAAATCATCGCGTTACCATGTAGATGTGTTGATTTGACGTTAGCATGCTAATGCGTTGCTTTACGGTTAGCATGCTAACGGGTTGCTTTACGGTTAGCATGCTAACGCGTTGCTTTACGGTTAGCATGCTAACGGGTTGCTTTACGGTTAGCATGCTAAAGCGTTGCTTTACAGTTAGCATGCTAACGCGTTGCTTTAACGCTAGCATGCTCACGCGTTGATTTACGGTTAGCATGCTAACGCGTTGATTTGACATTAGCATGCTAACGCGTTGCTTTACGGTTAGCATGCTAACGCGTTGATTTCACATTAGCATGCTAACGCGTTGATTTGACGTTAGCATGCTAACGCGTTGCTTTACGGTCAGCATGCTAACGCGTTGATTTCACATTAGCATGCTAACGCGTTGATTTGACATTAGCATGCTAACGCGTTGATTTGACGTTAGCATGCTAACGCGTTGCTTTACGGTTAGCATGCTAACGCGTTGATTTGACATTAGCATGCTAACGCGTTGATTTGACATTAGCATGCTAACGCGTTGCTTTACAGTTAGCATGCTAACGCGTTGATTTCACATTAGCATGCTAACGCGTTGATTTGACATTAGCATGCTAACGCGTTGATTTGACGTTAGCATGCTAACATGTTGATGTTCTGCATCTGCAGTTTTACACTCTGCAATAAATTCAAGTACTGAGAACTTAAGCAGAAAATGGTTGAAGAAGAAATGGAACAGGGTCGCCATGGAAACTCACTCCCCCATCCCCACCTGCTGAGCAGAACTCCTGCTCTACATGCTAGCAGCTAAGCTCCAGCCGGAGCCCGTCAGATGCTCCAGCAGAAAGACAGGACCTGACAAGTGGTCATAATGTTCTGCTGGACTGATTTTGTTGTTCTCTTACTGCCATTCACCAGGAGAAGCATCATGCTGTGGGCCAACTCACCCACATTCCCCACTACAGTGGTGAGGTTGTCCTGGCTGCTGGGAGAGACAAAGGCCCGGAGTCGCTCCAGTCGGCCGCCGTCTCTGGAGATGACCGCCGCCTTGAACCCTGAACACGGAGCGACAACTCGGCTCAGCAGCTCAAGTACAACTAAACCCCAAAACAGCAATGAAAACCCAACTCAACCAGAAAACTAAACCCTAAAATCTGTCTTCTTTCAACAGGCGTTAAACTTGCTGACGTTTCGGAGGAACATTGTGATGGTGTGTGGAGGGGCGAGGCGAGGACCAACTTGTCACAGTTTAAAGATGATGTTTAATGAAAAGTCCGACGAACACGGAACAGGTCGGACCAGGACTGGACCACAGAACATGTCCCAACAGCTGACCCGACAAGAGACAAAGACAACAGGTGGACTTACGGGAGGGTGATCACAGAAAGAACAATCACGGGGAGACGGACATCAGTGAGACACGTAGGGACAGAAAAACCCAACAAAAACCTGGTTCATTCTGGACTTTTCAGAACATCACCCGTCTGGAGCCGCTTCAAGTAAAGGACTTGATTCCAATGTTTGATTGAAGTTCAATTAATAACTTTATGCTGTCTGCTCTCAGTTTACTAAAGATGTGAAATTATAGATAACGGAGGAACGTGGGTTGTTTCGGATTCCGCTTCATCTGGTTTTACCCATAAAATCTTAAAACACAATAAATAGTTCAGCAGTTCATGGCTGGAAAATATTGAAAACCGCCAGGAAAACTCATAAAAACTAAACTACGCGAGGCGCGAAACTGCGCTGTATAAGATAGTAATAAAATAATAATAATAATAATAATAATAATAATAATAATAATAATAATAATAATAATAATAATAATAATAATAATAATAA
>CAEGAE010088228.1:0-33737 GCA_903067095.1 Girardinus metallicus | reverse complement strand
GATGTCTCATGCTCCCTGAACCACTCTTTCACAATTTGAGCCCGATGAATCCTGGCATTGTCATCTTGGAATATGCCCGTTCCATTTGGGAAGACAAAATCCATTGATGGAATAACCTGGTCATTCAGTATATTCAGGTAGTCAGCTGACCTCATTCTTTGGGCACACAATGTTGCTAGATCCAATAGGAGGCTTGTACCAATTTGCTTAGTTAAATCCAGGTGGCGACTTTTATTTTGGCCAGGCAGTGTATATGTATATACACACACAAGTAATCTGAGAAGTGCAGCGTGCATTTGTATTTAGCTTCTTTGCTCTCATATCCCTAATAAAATACAATGAAACGAATTCACTTCAAAACTTACCGCATTCCTAAATAAACTATATTCCTGTCCATATATCAGTCCATATATCAGTTGCCCAGATCACACATATCAGAAACTGCCACTGGACCCAGGGCCATTTTTAGCCTTTGAATGTTTGTTTGTGGCCCCCAGTAAAGTGACAAAATTTGAGAATTTTGTCTCCAACCAAAATTGGAGACAAAATTTTGGTTGGAGACAAAACTAAAATCCGTTCTATTTTGCAAAAAAGAACGGAGAATATTTTCAGTTTCCAAATGTGTGAAGCCAGTAGGGACATAAAACCCAAATGACTTGCGAGCTATAAATGAAGTGAATGTTGCTATGGAGTAATAAAACTTTGGTTTTATCCAGATGCCCACAATGCTTATTCCATATATGTATTTTTAGGAAGTTTACTCAAGTAACCTTTAATGGCTCCATCCTTCAGGTGTCCCACCTCAGTCCAGTCTTAAGTTCCCGAATTACAGAGCCTTCACAAGTAGAAGCCAAGTCATTTTTTTTCTGTCCGATAGATCTGTGCCAACACAATTAAGGAGAAGACTAAAAGGAAATGTTACACTAGGAAGAAAAGTAGAGCTGCTCATGTTTTAATCTTCTGCAGATGAGGGAGTCGGAGAGAAAAAGCAAAAAGAGGCGGAAGGACAATGTGTTTTGGGATATAACATAATTTACTCATCCAGTGTGATGGACATTTTGCGAAAAGCTTTTTTAACAATACATTGGAATCATTTTAGTCCATTGCAGACCAGTTGGCTTCTTGCCGCAGACTGACAGCAGAGCCAGAGTAAAAGAGATGTTTTCTGAGCCTCTGTAATTCATCACTCTGTCATAGGAAAGCCCAGTTTTACACATAATTTTAAGATGTAATCAAAGCTTTCAGAGGAGGTGCAAAAGGAGGTAACACTTTGAACTCCCTGAGAATAGGGAGTTTGTTGAATTCACAAAACAATTCGTAGTAATTTCATATGTAAAAGGAATGTTTTTTTTTTCAAACAAAAAAAATACAACTCAAGTCGTAAATTAAATGTCAAAATAGCCAGAAACAGAAAACGCTGCTGCAGTATAAAATTAAGACAGTCATTTTAATTTAGACTGTAATATGACTTTAAGTATGGAACTGAAAAAACTACAGATGGATGAATGTAGGGACAAATTGTCGGATGGACAGATGGATGAGTTTTGGGACAGATGGAAGGACAGACGGATGGATACAACTTTATCCTCTTGGTACTGAAAATAAAGTCTGGATAACATGTTTTTACATACTCTGTTTTCTTTTTCCACCATACAGACTAAGAAAGTACTTTCCTACTTTCCCATCATCGTTCCCATAATCAAAACCTAAAGATTAAAAAAACAAAACTTATGTAATAAAAGGCCTGACAACGGTACCCTATAAATGAGTAAAGACCAATCAGTTGAGCTTTTACTAAAAGATAATGTAACTGAGCACAAGGCTTAGCATCGGGATGTGCTCTGCTCAGCATTCTCATTACTAAATGTGCTTGATATCAACTCTGTTTTGCTAGTATATTAATATTTTCCATCACTAACACCTTTCCTCTCAGTGCTGTCCTGGCAAATTAGCTGGAGAAAGCGGTTTATCAGCTTGTTATGTCAATCTCTCAACCCCCTACCTTGACATTTTTTACCCTCCATGTGTTTGTGTGGATGTGTACGTTAGATCAGCAGACTCTTGAATAGAGTGTCGGCTCGCCGGCAGCCCCTGCTTCGCTCCCACAGAGCAACTGTGAGCGCGTGTTTCCTGCAGAGCAAACATGTTAGTTCATCTGCTTTCACAGTGGGCAAACAGTGAAGGGGGCTCATGAGCGGTGCTAATGGAGAGAAAAGAGAGGAGCGGCAAAAAAACGGGTGGATTGTGGAAGCAGAGCAGGAAGTAAAAGAGTGGACAGGTTTGTAATTTAATGTGCAGCAAGTCTTACGTCAGTGCTTTACGCAAGTGGCAACTGATTTTTATGTGCCTCATATAGAGTAAGTAGCATGCGTGTGCGGGTGTGTGTGTGTGTGTGTTAGGGGCTGCAGGGGAAACTCAGAAACTCCACTAATTGCAACTTTTGGGTTTTGCATGAGGGTCTTCTCAGGCTAATATCATTAGCTAATCTGCTGTGTGTTGTCCTCCTCACCCTCACCGTCAGCATGCCCATTTCTGGTAACACAACAAGCACGTCCCCACCCCCACCCCATCTCCAAACACCCCCACTTACACTCACACCCGGTGCCTTGCTTCCCAGAGACCAGATTGCTGAGTCCAGGCTTGTACTTCTGGAAAGGCCCTACATCTGGGCTACACTGACAAAGAAGATTAATACCTCAGACACTCGCAGGCACACAAGCATGGGCATACTCGCACACATCTCTCGCCCACGCACCAAGGAACCATTGTGGATCATCCTCAAAATGCTCATAAACATGCACGATTCAGCCTCAATCAAAACTAGAAAACAGAGGGCATTCCACCTTCCCACCACTCCCTTTCATCCTGTCTGTGTTTCTTTGGGCTGTGGACAAACCTACCTCCCAGTTTTCCCCCTTCTCACCCCCAAACCACCTAAGTCCCCCACCCACACATTCCACTTTACACAGAATCTGCAGGCCACAGAAAAAACAACTTTCTGCTGATGCGACTACTCCTTCATCCTTCCGTCTTCCTCTCAATCGCAACACACACACACGCCACTTTTTGGGGCTGAATGTGAGCCCTGAGCTCTGCTTCAAACGTTACATCTGAGTGGGTTACAGCATGCTCCAGGTGGCCCCCCTCCTAGAGAGCAGAAGTCCACAAGGCAAACATCCTTTTAAAAGTCTGTTTTCAATTAAGACCAGCAGAACTCTCAATGCAGTGCCTTGCAGAATTATCAACACCACTTGCACTTGTTATAATTTGGCACATTACGACCACAAACTATTATGTATTTTATTGAGATTGTATGTACAAGAGCAACAAAGTAACTTCAGTAAAATATGTGGCTTTAAAACCTTTTTACCAATACAAATCTAAAAAATTTAACATGTGCATGCTATTGGTCTCTTCATGTGCTAACCCTAAATAAAATCCAAGGCACATGACTGGTTTATGGCTTATCACAATCCATGCTGACAGTACAGTCATGTGTAAAACAGTGCTCTGTTTGGATGAGAATTGCATATAAAATACGCAGAAATACTAAACCTTCTCATTGTCCCTCAATGAAACACAGTAGTGGCACCATGATGCTATGGGATGCTTTTTTTTTTTTTAGCTGGAACAGTAAAGGTGGTCAGATTAGATTAATGGAACTAAATGAAAGGTAATAGGGGAAAAAAGCCTTAGGGAGGCTGCAGAAGACCTGAGACCCTCCAGCATTACAACGACCCGAGACTTACGCAGCTCTACAAAGAAATTGTTTTGATCAAGGCATATTTCTCTGTTATAATGACCTAGTCAAAGTTAAGACAAAAATCCAAATATAAACTTGTGGCAAAACAAGATATTAATGTTCACATATGTTTTGCATCCAATCACACTGAGTTTAAGCATTTTTGTAGAGGAAAAACAGCTAAATTTTTAGTCTCTAGTAGTATAAAGCTTGCTCCTGGACTGACAATACTAGACACAAAGTGATGACTGTAAAGAAAAAAAAAAAAAAAAAAGCTTTGCCTTGTGTCTCTTATAGAAAAAAAAATCTGGTAAAATGCAATAAAATCTCTGGTTGTGATGTGATTTTTGCATGGCACTGTATTATCAACAAGAGTACAAAAGAATAATTTTCTGAAGTTTACAGATGGTTTTACACATTGCTAAAAATAGTTGAAGGTGAAAACTTAGTAAAAGGAGCCAAAGGAGATGAGCACTGCACAAAAAACAAGATTCAAAGGGTTATTTCCAGATGACAATCATTTCTATCCTGAATCTATGTGAGTTCAGAGTGGAAACTCCCCGGCATTCCCCCTGCGGGCTGCCAAATGTGTAGCTTGGCCCACAAGAGAGTGGAGAGAGTGGTGTCAAAGGAGCGAGAGGTGCTGACATAACCTCCGTCCCCCACATTCACCTGCAACGGCCCACATGACTCAAGCAAAACACCTGTCACTGGAGGCTGAATATGTACAGTTGAGCTGAACAGAAACAGCATAGAGCAGAATGGAGGCGGGAGAAAAAAAAAAAAAAACATTTAACTACATTGCCAAAGCACGGGATCAGATAAAGGAGTAATTACTTAGACAGGGACGACTCTTACACACTTCCCCTCATGTCAGCACATTGCTCATCTGAGAACAGAAAGACAGCGACAGAGGGAGCCAGACAAAAAGGCTGATTGACAAAGGAGTCCATGTCAGGATGGAAACCAAAATGAGAGCAAAGGAGGTTCAGCAAGCAGTCTGGCTTGGTTAGGTTACAACTCAACCGGAGATTACTTCTATGTAAAAAACATACTGAAAATAAGTGATTATAAAACACAGATGATCAATGGCAAGCAGCAACACTATTAGTTCTAATTTTTAGTTTACTCAACTAAAAATTTAAACTGCACACAACCTTTAAGAGCAAGCAGAAGAAAAACTGTTTGATCGACAAGTAAAAAAATGGTGAATACCTAAACACTGAAAATACAAGAGATTTTACATAACTTATTTTTATGTTTTGATTTTTCAGAAGACTTTTTTCTGCATAAAAAAAACTTTTTTCTTTATGTCCTTTCACATGCTTTCATGTTTCAATAGGAACAGCTAATATTCCCTAATTTAACTAAAATGTTTATGACAATAAGAGTTGGCAATATGAACCTTGATTGTTATTATCAATATGCTTAACCATTTATTTAGAAAACAAGTCACACTAAAATGTATTTAAAAATTTTATTAAACATTCTTTCTAAAAAGTAGCTAAAAATGTATAAAAAAAATTATAAAATGAGATACTCCATGTCAATTGCATTTAACCATTTTTTCTTTGACAAACAAAAAACATCTCAAACTAATACATTTTTTTATCAAAATAAATTATAATTTCTTTCCACAATTATGATAAATTTTACAATAATTGCTCATCTCTACATGATATTTAAAAAGGTAAAGTTTGATAGGTGAAATTAAATCTTTATTGAGTTCCATTATCTTTCCTCTAAAATATAACTGATGACTCCAAATTGAGGAAAAAGAGAAACAGATTTGTTGCTGGCTTTTACAGCTTCTGTGAAAATAAATCAAACCGTCGTTTCAACACTGTGTGTGAGGTGGGGAAAGAGCAGAGAAAATATAAGTTATTTAAACAAAAATAATAGAACACTTTTACCATGCAATTTTGCCAAGAGTCATATTTCAATATCAGAATATAAAGGGGAGCATCCGTGAAGATGATAAAAATGAATAACTACAGTGGAAAGTGTCATGATCCAAGTTGTAATGTTGTTTGGGGTATATTGTAGGTGTATTCTTCCACTCTCTGCACCCTATCGGACCAGCCTTCCGTGTCCTTATAAATAATTCATTTTTTAATCTGATTTCCCAGAGCGGCTCTCAATGCGTTAGTCACATATTCAATAACGGTGCGCCGTGAATAATCTGGTTCTGTGTTTCTGTGATTTCCCCCCACCCCTGTTTTCCACGGAGGAGGTGGGGAGGTCTGTCAGAGTCACCGTGGCAGTAAGAGCGGAGGAGAGGAGAAAAGAAAAGAGACGAAGAGAGAGAAAAGTGGAGTAGGAAAGTCAGGTGCATCATCTGTCAACTTCCCTATGAGATGACAATGAACAGATGCATGCAGTTCTGCTGCATATCCATGTTTCAGATTACTTGTCTCTCTCATTTGGAGCCAGAGCATCAGCGCTGCCTCTCCTGGCGCGTTCTCGCAGCCACGCATCTGGAGAGCTGGGGATGACTTGTTCAATGATTAAACAATTTCTCAACTGACAGGAACAAATAGGAAACTATAAAGATGTAGGGGGAAAAAAATACAACACAGAGTATTCTTTAAGCACATCTAATTTAAGTATCATGTAGAACAGAATACATGGCAATATTTTGTTTTAGTATTTTGTCTTTTCTGTCCAAGATCGGTGGAACCACAAGAATATGTGAAAAAAACACTGACATAAAAGGTCTAAATTAGAAACACACATCACATCTTATTTTCCATAGTTCATTTTTTCTGGTTCTGGGATCAGTTCCAGTATTTTCATACAAAAACCCAAAATGTGAAAAACAAGACAAATGATTTATAGTGGAATACAGCTTAAGGAAGAATTTGTTTTTAATAACAATAAGTAAATCTATTTAGCAAAAAAAAAAAAATAATTGCATTTTTTCCCCGCCAAAAGCATAAAAAAATATGAAAATGTGGCAAAACTTCTTTGCAATATAATGACAATGTCCTTTACGCTATTGTGCCTTGGGTGCTGTTTTTTTTCCCAGCCACGCTGTCTGGCCGCAAACAACTGAATGCACTGATTTTATTATGCTGCTTTTTTGCGGCTCACTTAAAAAATTGTTTCCTTACACAAGAACCAGTTAAATTTTTTTTTTCTTACTTTTGCTAGTTACAAGTACACTCCAGGATAAAAAGCCATGAGTCAGTGTAAGGATTCATACCATATCAGTATGAAAGACAATGTACTGTATCTAACTCCACAATAAACATTTTAGATACAGTGTAATGCTAAAGAGAAATCCATGTATAAAAAAAAATTCAGAGCAACAAAATAGTGAATTTTTGCATGATCTGCATGATTTGACGTGTAAAGTGAGCTCCGTAATCATATCGGCAAATGAGGCTTGTTGTATCCTACATATCCCTTCTTGAATTTTGTGAATGATGTATTTGTGTAAAAGTGTCAGTTCGGAACGTGCCTGCAAAAGGCAAAATTAGATGTCACAAACATCCAATTAGTTCACTCTATTTTGTCCTCTCAGCAGGTCTGTTCATATTCAACCGCATTAAGTTACTAAATATGAAGCAATGGACCAAACTCTATAAAAACCTTCATCTATTAACTATTATCCTGCAATACTTTGTTACAAGGAAACTTAACCTCTGACCATTCTGCTAGATAAGCAAGCAGAGAGTTAATCATAAAGATACTTTGTGGACAAAAAGAAGAAATACTAACTCGTAGCTCGAACACTAGACAGCAAGTGGAGATGATGTGTAGCACTTGCATATCTAGATGTACAGAAATCCACACGAACACCTGGAGAAGAATAAGATTCAGTCCTTGGCTGGACAAACCTGGAGCACCCCCTAGTGTTGCTTTTCTATAATCCACCAACTTTCACTGCTGTGAGAAGAACTCGCATCTAAATAAATAAAGAGTGCAAAAACAGTGCATTAGTTCCTGACCACATTTATCAAAGGGAATGTTTCTCTGGAAAAAAAAAAAGGTCTAGAAAGTTAAATTTTTAACAAGATGACAGAAGGAAAGATTTAAAAATAATACTAGTAATAATAATGATGATAATAAAAAGTAGAAGGACAGGATTTTGAGTATCTCATCCAATATTCACTAATTTTATCTCTATGTAACGCGCTGATTATTTACTGTCCACGGTAGAACTACAAGAGTTTGAGCAATTACTGGTCTGTAAATTGGAAAGTCTAAAACTACCCAGAAGTCTTTCACTAAGGCCCAAATCTCCCTTCTGAAAGTGATCCAAGGTCCTGCCCTGCATCCAAATCCTCAGTGAAATCCTAATGCACGTTCCCATCCAGGTTCGTGTAAATGTTTGTGTGTTTGTGATTAAAAAAAGAAAAGGGGAGAGATATGAGAGCCGAGGCGTTTCTGCAATCTTTGCACATCCTAATTTGGTACTCGGGGAGTTAACACACCTGCCAGCTTCCTGCTGACGAGGGTGATTTCTTAACTGTTGTTGTTTGTGCGTCAGTTTAAGGAGAGGTGAGGACAGTGAGAAAAGGGAGCGAAGTCTGCGGCGGGCAAGACAGAGCATGCATGCACGCACACACTCAGATCCCCGGCTGCTGCCAATAAGAGGCAATTTGAACATGTAAAAATGTTGACTGCTTGATGATTGATGGTAGTTATTTGTGGCTTTCTAACCCCCTTCTGTTACCACCACTTCCCCTTCTTCCACTTATTTTCTTAGCTCTAATTTCATTCCCATTTTTTGATGCCCCCACTGCACCCCATCCTAGAATGATTAACATTGTGTAATGTCGTGTAAGGGGTCCAATTTCCATCAGTTCCACTTTGTCTGACGTGCAGAGCCTGAATTCGGACTACATAGCCATAACCCTTTTTATACCGGAGTTAAGTAAAAAAAAATAAATAAATAAAACAAACTTTTCTTCTAAATTTAATAAGATTTCACCAAATTTTTAGAGGGGAAATCAAACACCTGACACAATTTCAGTTTGAAAAATAACCAAGATTTCTTGTAACAATTTTTTGCTCTTATTTAAGGGTATAATTAGGTGTTAGAAATTAAGATCTGTAAGTGTTGAGATCATCGCTGCTACCTCGCCGTCCATCACCTCCAAACTCTGTTCATCGAAGTCTGTAAAGAAGGAAGAGAAAGATAAGGAGATAGGAAGAGGAGAGGACACAGGAGGCCTTAGAACAACTTTCCCATCCATCATTTCTTCAGCCCAAACTTTAGAGGAGCAGGAAAAGGAGAAGCCAAAGGCACACACGAACTGTTTTCACAGAATGATCCTTTGCTTCCTCACACGTTTCCTCAAGCAATCAACAGAGCACAAGCGTATCCTTAACTGTACGGCCGCACGGCCAGGAATTCCTCCAATTCTCTTCCTGACCCTTTATGGCCAGAAATCATTTTCCTTTCTGCCAGTTTCCCCGTTTCTTCCTCTGGCCTGGACTGCAGACAGACGTGGGGGAGGGTCAGAGAGAAAGTGGGAGGCAGGAGGAGGGGGTACAAGACAGGACAGGGCCTTTAGTCTAGAGATCATTACCTTTACATTATTAATGTATGGCCAAACCACAAAGGACATTCATAGACAATGAGAAAGAGAGTGACTCTGTGTTCTAAACAGGAACTTCTAGAGAGAAGGTAGATTCCTAAACTAAACTGTGTTGAATGTTTCCAACCACTAGGCAGGAAATTCAAGAAAAATGATTAAAGGCAATTTAATACATAGATCTTATATTCATACAATTTAAAATTCATATCCGCAACTGATCTTTTTTCACACTTTTAAGCATTACAACCTCCAGCTCCAGTGCATTTTACTGACATTTTACATGACAGATTAACAAGAATTTTAGTGAATGGGAAAGAAAATCATACGTGACTCTCATTCCTTTTTACTATTTGAAATCTAATAGCCATGGTAAACACTAAGCTTTATTTCAAGATCACTAAATAAAATGCAGTGCAACCTATTGGCTTCAGACATCAACTAATTAAAACCCAACGACTCAGTCAATATTTTCTTTAAGAATTTTTGGCTTTTTGTTTTCATCTAAAACAGCTCTTCCAGACTCACACCATAGAGAATATGTTTATCACACAGACTGTTAAAGGGATTTAGGTCATTCTCATATCTGAGGGCCCTCCATGGACAAAACACAAACGATCTTCAGAACAGTGCAGCAAAAGATTGCACTTGTTGAGAGCTCTGATGAAGATCAGTCTGCCAACACATGTGCTTCATTCCATCATGCCGTTTCTGCTTCATCGAAAGCATCCTGACCTTGGCTTGGTACAGCAGGCCTCTGCAGGTGATACAAAGACTTTGCAGACAGTAAACAAAATGGCAGAAAGGTTAACACTCCTTTGTGCCTAGGAAGACGCTGTACACCCCTGCCCTGTCTCCGGAAAGGCTCAATCACCTTGAATGACTCGTTCCACCCTTGAAGCCATCTCTGCCATGTAGTAAACAGCTTTTACACAAGGGTTATTACCATGCTGAATGCTGCTATGAGTTCTCGGAAACAGTAATTGTGAATAGCAGTTTTAGATACTTCACAGCACATGTGATAGCACTTCAAAATTACTTTGTCTTGTCAAAATTCTATCCATTTCAGAATCTGGTTTATTGGGAATTGTCACACTGTCAAGGAGTTTACTTATTTTATCTACTAATAAAAGCTGCTTTGAACCTGCTGCAATGCAGTTTTGTTGTAAATTTGTACAAGTACAGTCACCCCAGTTCTCAAAACAGCATGCATCTTCCCTCACATGATTAACACTGCAACCCAACAATGTCACTTAGGAGTGAGACTTTTTTTTTTTTTTCAGCTTTCGTTCTGTAAAGTAGCACCAACTTTAATAAAAAATTGTCTAAATGTTGATATGCACTTACAATGTTTTGTTTACTGTTTTGTTTGTTAAAAAGAAAAACTGCACCACTGCAGTGTACTCAGAAGTTTCATAATTTTTTTTTATAAAAAAAAAAATGTTCTCCAAGCAAAAGTGCAAAATAAAATTTTGATTTTGCTTTATGGATGCATCTTGATCTAATGAATAGAACAGAGGTTCTTTTTCTTTTCACATTAGAGATTTAGTGATGTGCCAAGCATATGCATGGCTTTGATTTTAATAGAGTGTATTTTGCAACCGTGTCCTGTATAAAAATGCAATCAGATTAAGTGTCTGTATCAGCAAATATTAAACCTTTAGTATGTCTGAACTATCAAAAGCAAAATGTCCGGACTGGGACATATTTATATTTTACCTTTACCTAAACTGAAAGGTTCTAAACAAGAAGATTTTTTGTGAGCTTATGTGTGTACACCAAATTTAAAGCATAAAGAAGATATAACACACACTTTGGGGAAGCCATAAGCATAATTACGGAGTGTGCTGTGTGTTTCATTAAATGCTCAATATATCTTGTGTTTTCTGGATCATTTAAGCCCCATTACAGAACAGTAGCACCGCTTTAATTTCTAAAGTGCCTTTCAAAGGCATCACCTCAGGCACTTGTTTCTGCTTTCATATTCACACCTATGCATGCGAATACATTTGAATGTGAGCATCGTATGCATCAGGCACACCATCACACACATTTCTGCAGAAAAACAAAAGCGGCTCCTACACCTGCTTTTTCAACCATAAAATAAAACGTTATATTAAAAAAAAAAAAAAAAAGAGGAAGGCGCATTTTTATTAGATTTCAAAGCTTTTATTTTCCGTGTTTTGGTGTTTTAACTCCTTTTGTTCATATGTAATTTTCAGGGTAACAGATGAGAGCAGCCTTGCTGTAGCTGCAGCGCTGTCTTGGCTCCCTGAACCATTTGACTTGCCAGGTTGGCCGGAAGATAAACCCCAGCACTAAGTGGTGCCAAGGTCAGATTCCCTCTTCGGGTGTGTTTGCGTACACACATTCTTGGACGTGTTCGTTTAGTTTAAGGTGTTTGCACGGATGGTGTGTGTTTGGTTACCATTGTACAAAATCTAACGGGGAACAATCTCATTTAAAACATTTTTCTTTTACATTTCTAAGTTTGAACTTGAAAGCTCGCATGAGAAAATACGAGCTGTGTCTGCTGAGCCAGCTGCAGGCTGAGGGGAGGTGAAGGTAAACGGAGTGTTGTTCAGAGCAATTGATACATCGCGAAAAGTCTGGACTTCCTGTCCGGGTTTTGTGGCCAAGATGCTAAACGCTTCAGGAAACCAGATACACTTGCACATGCTCTAAAGAGATGGAGAGACAAGGAAAGGTGGGGGAACATGAGGGATGAGAGAACAAGTCACTTTGAGGTTCTAAGTAACACCTCTAAATAATCTGAGGTAATTCAAGCTGTTTAGAGTCAAATCAGTATTCATTTTTCAGAGAACGCCTTCATCGTTTGTTCTCCTCCTCCACTGTAATGAGGTGGAATGTGGCTAAATTAGCAGCTGAGAGGCATTTACAAGACAATCAAATGATCCTTTACAAAACACACTCAATATGCATTAGACGTAGGCTTTGTGTATACAGGCTGGACTCCCTATGCACTCAAATGAGGAGGCTGGGTGGAAGGGGCTGGGTTGTGCAGTGGCAAAAACAAAAAATGCCAAACTGAAATCATCCATCACCGGCGATAAAAAAGGCCTGCAGCAGTCCGAGCGGATGAGAGGAGTGAGATGTTTGCGGTGGCCCACTGGGTTCCCTCCTCCCCACCCACTCTGAACAATCTCCACGAAAGACGAAACGTGTAAATGAATGCGTAAATGTTAAGAAATGTTCTCTTCTATTAGAGGAATTGCATCATTAAATCACATTATAAAAACAAAAAATGCACCATTAATTTTCTTCCCCAAACAGCCGTAAGTACGCGGTGCTCCTCTGTCCGTGCGCCCATCTCCACCAAGCCCCACGGGGCGTCTATCTCAGAGCCATTTCATTCCATTATACACAGATCATGAGATTGATCTCAGGGGAGAAAAGAGTCAGTAGCTAAATAAATAAAATAAATAAATAAAACTAAATAAATTTTCTCTGCTCGTCTCAAGATGTGCCAGCAAACAGGTAGTGTCTCCTTTCCCCCTCTTGCCCTCCCTCCATTAGGGCATGAAAGGTAACATGAATAATAGATAAGGGAGGTGATGAGATCAATCAGAGGCTATCAGTCTAGGAGATAGGAGTGGACAGCATAGGGTGTGTATCTGCAGTGGACTGGACTAGAACAGCAGGCCGGCTGTCAGAGATACCAGGAAGAGGTGGAGATAAGCTGTGATCTATGGAACATTGGGACGACTCAACTAGAGCATCGCCGTATGAATGCAGTGCTTTGCAAAGGTATTTGGACTCTCGAACTATTTCCACATTTTGTCTCATCACTTTAAAATGAACATCCAAATGTCAAAAACATCATGAAAAGTAATGCATAATTGTGCATTATTTTTGTTCTAAAAGGAAAAAAAGATAATCAAAAAAAAAAATCTAATAAAATTCACTTTTTTTCTTGTTTGGTGCGATTTCCTTTGAAGTTGTGTTTTTTGTTTTTTTGCAAGAGCATAATTTGTAAACAACTCTTCATCGGTGATGACAGCTTCTACTAAACCCAGAGACTGAGTGCAATCTTTTGGATAGGATGTACAGATGAGTGGACCAGGGGTCTTTTGCTGCAGCTGTGGTGCATTAATGGACCCACAAATAAATGGAAATGTGCAAGAGAGCGAAAGCTCTCAAGATTAATAAATGTGTTGTTGTAATTGCTTACTGCACTTCTCTGGGTTTTTGGCTGGAATGTAATGCCATAGGTGCTGGAAGAAGTCCTGTTTCCAATTTTAGGGGGCACAGCTAAACATGTGGATGATGTTCTAATCAGGTAAGACTCAAAATGTAATTTATTGCCCAAAGTGCAACATGCTATGCATGGATGAAAACGAACACCTCCACCATCTAACATGGTGGTGACAGTGATGTGCTTCAGGGATGGTTTTCTTCAGCAGCGACAGGACAGGTGGTCAAGTTTGTATTTACAGCACCAGTTTTACACATGCTAAATAAAATTACTCAGCAGGAAAGCATGGAAGTTAAATAAAACAATACTTCATATTTAGCCTACCCATTAAGCTGCCGTTTACAGCAGCTTAATGGGTAAGCTGCAGTAAACGGTTATGTTTTCAGTCTTGTTTTACAGGAACCAACAGGTTTTGCACATTTCATGTATTCAAGGAGTGGTTCGAGTGACGCTCAACAACATCTCACGTTCTTCAGTTCTGGTTTTAGGAACATCGAGTGAGAATATCTCAGATGACCTGTGGGATCTGCATTGTTTATTCCTGACTAGCAACTCTTAGTTTATGCCCAAGATTGTTCAGTCACTTCTAGATCATCAAAAAGATATTAAACTATATCACTTGTCAAACACAAAGCCTGGTTCTTATTCCAATCATAAACATTCCTAGTACTATAACCCCCATCCCTTTCCTTTACTTCTTGCCAGATTCTTTCAACCCCGCTGCTTTGTTTCCTGGGCTATGTCCTCCATTTTCCCTCATGCCAGTTACTTAGTTTTTATCCTTTTGAAATAAACATTCATCTTCAATATGGAGAAGGTGTCTGCACTGCATCTTGTTTAATAGCTGTCATTGCCTGACACCTATTACAAATAAAAGAAAGCACAACTTTTTTGTATGTCCTATTTTGGTGGGATACAACTTATTCTGGCAAAGTTTATTATACCAGTGAGCTTATTTAGTGGTGACCTTTATGTGATTGTTCAAATTTAGCTTATAATCCATACAGTCTTTAGTCCAAGGGAGACTAGCTCAGTGCTGATTTATAACTTTGCATTTTTGTGACTGAAGCCATTCTGTTTTTCTGCCTCAAAATGCAGGAAACTATGAGCTACCCAGATGTGGACATACTGGGCACACTGACTCAGTGACTATAGTTAATTATGAGGTGATACACAGTCATAAAAGAAATAAAGGACCCAAGAATGTAGCTTTGAGGAACCCCACATGTGCCTTTTGTTTGCTCAGATTTATAATTACCAAATGACGCAAAATACTCCCAATTTCCCCAGTAAAATCAACTGACAACTGATTGCACAGCAATTAAGGATAAATCCTGTTAGAGCCTGCAAAACACTTGAAACTAGAGCATTCCAATTACAGCAGAAAACCTACTTTAGACATGCATCTAGAATTTAGCTGCACATTAGACATTAATGTGCTGCAATGGCCCAGTCAAAGTTCAGACCTAAATCCAACTGAAAATATATAGTAAGATTAGAAACCTGATGCTTAGATGCTCTGAATTTAGTATGCCTGCGCTTGAGTTGCTTTGCAGCTAAAAATGGGGAGAAGTCAATATCTGCATGTGCAAAGTTTTAAAAGGTAAGCACCAAAATACAAGGAGTTGTAACCCCAAGGAAAATTGGTTTTATCTCTTCTCAACTTTGGTTTTCTAAACTCTGCTTAAATACAATTGAGAATTAATTGCAAGACTTAAATTAATGTTCACAGATGCTCCAAATCCAACTGGACTAAGCTATTTTATAAAGCTGGAAGAGACATCCACTAAAAGACCTGCACCTGTAATGGCAGCAAAATATTCCACAAAACCCAGAAATACTCATGGGGTCTGAATAGAAATGTAATGTGAAAAAAAATGTAGGAAAGTTCAGGTAGCATGAATACTTTAGCAAGGCACTTTAAAGCGACGAGCGGCGTGAAACTTCACAGCGACTTGCATCCATGTTCACGCCTACATGTGACCGAACTCCAGCTCTCCTGTGTTCTCACATCTGTGACAATGCCACTGCAGTATGACAAATGCAAACAAAAGGTTCCTCTATTCATCACTGTGCACATACATGGGTGAGGGCTAATTATACAACTGAGAAAATCATGACATTTTGTTGTTTTGTTTGTCCTCTAAGAGATTACAATGCTGAGCATGAGGAAGGGGAAAAAATAGCCTTACAGCCTCTCACTGGAGAGACGCATAAAGGTGGAGAAAAGACCAGAAACACAAAACAAACAACAAACATAAATGTGTGTACACCGCCTATGCCTTGTCCCTGCTTGTGGGCATTATTAATCCAGTGCACAGTGAGAAGATTTTGACCCTAAACAGAAAAGTACTGTTGAGGCTACAGGAGGCATTGATTTATGTGAGTGCAACTCCATCCACATTAATTATCCCCATGCAGGTGCAGGCCCAAATTCCTCTTCCACCAGCTGTAGCCGCCTGCTGTATACACCCCTACACACACGCCAACGCACACGCACACACACACACACACAGAGGCTTGGAAATAAATAAATAAGGCAAACACATGCAGCTCGCCCCCATTGTCTTGCCAGGCTGTACCTCTGGTATCTGGGTGGCACAGAGAACAGTGGCCATCAGAACAGTGAAGGATTGCGCACACACAAGATTTAGCAGATACACAAATAACACACAAACAGAAGACACATGAAAGCTGAATTGATTCTGGGACGTCCTCTTGCAGCCCAGATTTTAAATGCATCAAAGTGCTGGCTTCTTTGTAGTTGTTGTTTTTCTGGAAAACACATCAGTAAATCTTTTATTGTAGAAAAAGGGAAAAGTGCTGTTCATTGTGTTCATTACCTTTTCCATATTTTGTCATCATACAGCCACGAACTTCAATGTACTTTATACACGTGTTGTGTGATACATCAACACAAAGTCAAAGTGTTGTGAAGCAAAAGGAAAAATTGGGAGACATGAGCTTACTATATTTGCAAGCACAAAATTCCTTGATCATATTAAAATATATTCAGAAAAAACAAAACAGAACAAGTTGAACTTCCGTCTGTTAAACATAGAAAGCAAATGCAGTAGTGTGTTCTCACTGTGTCTTCTGAGCACCCAGAATGAATCCGCTCCAGGTCCCAATAACGGCTGAGGCGTTGCTGCACTCACTAATTGAGCTACAGTCCAAGCAGCACACACTGTTTGATTTTCTATGTTACAAGGTGAGAGATCAGGACAAAATAAACATCCTTCAGAGTTTTGACTGTAACCAAGCTGCATTAGACCAGTTTCTGCTTCCTTGAAAAACCGCCTAGCCACTGAATGCAGATATTTATCTTGCTAACTTGGCAGAGGGCACACATGCACAGTCAGTTTGCCACAATCAAAATAATATGGACTGATGGCGAGAAACTGTGTATGGTAGAGATCGGAATTCATGCTTCCGTCACTATATGAAGTCATCCAGATCGAAAAGAGCAAAGAAGTCCAAAAGTATCACACTACCACCACAATGTTAAACTGTTCTAAAACTGCTGTTAGTTTTACGTTGAATATAATGGGATGCAAACCTCCAAAAAGTTCCACTTTAGTTCCACTCATTAGTCTGTAGGTTATTCTCCTAAAGCATTTGCGGATCATCAAGTTGCTTTTTGATGTGAAATAAGCCATTGCATTAACTTAGATCAGCAGTGGTTTTGGCCTTTGACCTTTCATTGACCTTTCATTAACCTTCTGCCATCAAACACTGACCACAACTGATGCAAAGTGCTGAGATGTTCTGGGTTGTTCTATGACCTCCTGGGTGAGTCATCAATACGCTCTTGGAGTAATTTGGGTAGACTGGCCACTCTGGGCTACCGCGCTCATTCTCTAATTTTTTTCAGACTTAGAGATTGAACTTCGTCTTCTGTTCTTTAATTTCTTTAGATCATGGCCTGATGTGTAGCTTTTTTGAGATGTTTTAGCTGACTTCATGCTGTTGCATTGTTCTACTTGAGTGATTTCTTAATTCTACAGATCTGGGAGTAATCAAGCATTGGAGACGAAAATGAAAAAATATGGTTAAACATTGTTGATTCATGATTTAACAATTGAGTAAATGTGTATTTTACATATAGTCAGAACTGGAAAGCTTGTAGGCTTACAGTAGGATCCCTCAGTGGGCAAGAGTCAGGATTTGGTGTTACGCCAGCAATCGGGTATGTCTTATTTAAACTCCCAAATTAAAAGGTGAGCCACAATTATAGTGATAACCAGACCCGGGGGCCACACTGGAAACTTGGCATATTCTCAGTCATATTTTTAATCATGATCTCCTTCACTTCCTTCCTCTCTTTTGTATCTTCACATTGATAATGTTCCCAGACGCCACCAGGCTGAGACTTACACCTGTGTTTGTGTGTCTGTGTGGTACCAACAGCTCTACCATTGCACTTTCCCTAACAGACCAAGCGGTATGTGATATGTCACTGAGGGCTGCTCTCGTTATGGCCTACATTAGCACCCTACCTCGTCCTGATTACTCCCCCACTGAGCCGAAATCTACAGTGCAAGTGAGTTTCTTTGCGTATGTGTGAAATGGAGAAAGACAGAGACAGAAGTAAAAGTGTAAGGGGGAAAGAGAGGCCTTTTCCACCCCAGGACGAACACCATCTTCATTCCAGTGACAGCTTTCTCATTTCTATGAAACAAATGGCTGCCAGTATCGGTCGGCATGCATCAGAAGCCTCAGAGTGGGCCCCATCACTGCTCCTCTGTCGCTCTCATTTATTACCCAGTTTGTTTGCACTCTTATCCTCGGCCTTGCCCTGCCAGCCCATCCATCAACAGAAACACACAGATCCACACACACGTCAGTCTGCCGACTGTCAGCACCTTGCAGTCCTGGACATAAGATACAAATATACTGTTTTGGAATTTGCATCAGTCCCCAATATACTTATCGTGACACCCTTACACTGTATGTCATAAAAACACAAATTTACACATGCGGATCAAATGATGAGTTTTCTTTTCCCTCCATTTTCTGCAACATCAGTTCATCACTGCCACCTGTTCTCTGCCTAATGCTGCCTCTAGTTTCAGTTTCATGCCATTGCAACAAAGCACATCATTACAAATCCACAAAAGTTTAGCACTGATCAAATACTCACTCATCAGCTTTATCCAATGTGCACAATCCTTTCTTACACAACGCAAAGAAAAACAACATACTCTTAGTGAAACCTTAGAACTATTAAAAGACAAGTAATTGATTTTATGGCAATTTGGAAAAGTGAAACATCATATAAAGAGGAAGACATGTTTACAAATGTACAAAGCCTAAAAATTAATTATTCAAAATCTGTATGCAAATAAATTAACTGATTCAACAACAAGCCTGTGCAAGGCTGTTGTGATTTTTGGGGCTCTTATGCAGAATATTGCTATAAACATATTATGCATCAACATATTTTATCAAAATGTCTTATTTATTGATACAATTAACTACACTCACATTGCATAGCTAATGTATTTGCTCAGTTTTTAACCCCTGGAAGCATTTGTATCAGAAATCCAAACGCTTTCGAGGGTGCGTAGAAGTGTTAACGATTGGCAACAGCACCAATTGTGATCAAGGTCCATAGATTTTTTTATCATCCTTAAAGAGTTGTCAAAGTTTTCTTCTACTTAATCCCTTACTGCATAACTGCAGTACGGTATGCATGCAGTCAAGTATCCTCACCTAATGAGCAACACCAAAACATGAAATTATATTTATGTGACTAATGACAACTGTGGCAGCATATGGAGCTGAAGTTTTCACACTGTTTATATTACAACGACAAGACAAACTGATTTGATTGATCAACTGTATTTGCATAGTCAATAAGGCCAGTGTGTGTTGGGTTAAGCTGATTCTTTGGCTTCGGAGTGAAATGTAGTGATGATGTACAATCTGTGAATGCAAAAAAAGGACTTGGCCTTAATTTCAATTGAAAAAAATAAGTAAATGTTTAAATTTGTTCACAATACAATTAATAATAGTAATTACAGTAGTAGTAATCTCACTCCAACTCCTGTTAAAACACACTTAATGAAAACTGTCAAGTATGGGGAGGATCTGTGATGCTGTGGTCCTCTTTCTGTTCCAAATGTCCAGTGAACTTTGTTAGAGTGCATGACATCATGAACTCTGAGTTACCAATAAAACTGCTGCCTTTGGCAGAACAATGAAAACCCCGTTCTGTTTGATCTCTCTGCAAAATAACATATTCCTAAAAAAATATTGAAAATGTCCAACAGATACAAAATCAGCCTTCTTCCCCGTATCTAATGCATATAAAAGCTGTGAGTGAAGTGAGGAGAACAGAACATAAGAGAGGACCCAGGACTCTGGATGATCCAGAGAGATTAAAATTAAAGCATTAAATTCTTGGGTAAAAAAAAAAAAAAAAACACTCAAGTTTTATTTTTATATATCTTTTATGACAAAAGTTGTAAGACTTCTTAAGAATTTTTTAGTACCTTTAACAGATATGCTCATAATTGTGCAGGTACCTGTAATATTACATGGTGGCTCCAGATAAATATTTGTTTAATTTTAGAATATAACAAATCTCTTGATAAACTCTTGGTATATAAATTATTTTTAATTTCTACAAAGACCAATCAGGTTTTTGTACCTGCGTCATTAAACTGAAACCTTCTCAAACAAAATGTACTCCATAGTCAACATAACTACTTTTAAGCGTAGAGCCACTAATGATAACAGCATGTTATTGACAGGTATTCAGTGCCGACCAGGCAACATGAAGACTGTAATATAGATTTCTCTCTATGCCTTAAGGACACCTTATGGAACAAAACTCTTCACCTTTAGGTAAAATGTTCCCTCACGGAAAATATGGCTTTTTACAGGAACAGGTCAGACTGCCATAATCAATAATGTTAATTATGTTTACCGGAGCTTTGACTTGAACTACTAGATCAAGTGGGAAATACTTTAAAAATAAACAACAAAGGTGTTGAGAGAAACAATTCCCTGAGTCAATACTGATGGAAGACAGCAGTACTAGTCCCCCAAGTATGATAATGTTCCATCAGATGCATCAACATGAATATAAAATTACCGGCATTGTGCAACAAGATATTTTTAAGCCCACACAAAGCATAGTGCGGCCACACACATACACAGGCACACACAGTGCATATTTTGGGGGCCAGCTGCCAGCAAATGAAGGATCTCCTTCCCAATTCACTTGTTATTGTGCTGTCTGGGTGACAAGTATACCTATAGAGTGAGTATTTATTTCCGGAATGTTTTGTTCCGTTTTCCTGCAATGATGAATGTTTCTTTTATAAATCCATCGCCGGGCCTTTTAAACCATAAACAATATTTCTCAAGCCCAGATTCCTTGTGCAGCAGTCTTGGGGAACCTTGAGATTTCCAGGCTCTGATTTAATGGCTCGTAATTCTTGAAAGGCAATCCTTCTTCTCCCTCCAATGCTCAGATGCACCCTCATTCAGGGCAGCCCACCCCATGCTCGGCCCCTGCGCCCCCTCTGGATCCCCAGGCCGGTAGAGTGCCAGTTAAAACCACTCAGTTGGAAACGGCACTGTGGCCCCCTGTGTCAGTAGATTACCGACTGTAAGCTGACAGAACAGGGCTTCCTGGAAAAGTTTTTTTTTTTTTTTTTTTTTTTTTTCCTTCATTTTTAGAGGTTGTCCTTTTATTCTAGAAGATGCCCTTAAAGACTCATAATATGTTGTGATCGGTTGTATCATAGGACAATTCAAGATGTAGGTTGCCTAATCCAAACTAAGAAACAAACCAGAGTCCTCACTGACTGAAAAAAATAACTGGGCATCACCTGACCAAAACTGACACAGCTTAAAAAATGTTATTTGTTTGTATAGTCTATACCTGTGACACTTGCACAGTATATGCCGTTATTTCAACAAAGTTATTAAGATGTACTATAAAGGCTAATGGTATTGGTCTACAAAGCCATCAGTCTCTACAACAACTCCACAATTATACAAATATACTTCCACTATCTATTTTTTTTTTTTACTTTCAAGATTCCACACCATGTCACAAAGCGGTCTCTGTACTCGGTTTCTTCCGCATTTCTGATTAACCAAATGACTGCAGTGTTATCTAAGGTGACAGAGTCCAGTCATTTTCTGCATATGTCTCGTGCTTAAAGTCTAAGGTGTACAAAGTGAAAAGGAAAGGTAACAGTGCGATGCCTGGTGGTGCTCCTATGCTGCTAACCAGTTGGTCAGACACAAGACAACACAGATATCATAGTGGCTGACTGAGCTTAACTTCTGCTCTGTCATTTTAAAATGCCTGCTATGGGAGCTCCTAGTCAATTCTGGGTCATTCCCTAAGTCCTAAAAGATTAAATCTGTCAGGTAGTTGTAATTTCAAATATGAAGTTCTGCTTCAGCTTAATTTTAACTTTGTTCTCCATTTGTCTTTCATTGTGGTGGCACACAGAAGAGGTGGAGGTAGTTTCAAGAACCTCCAATAAATGCAAGTCAACAAAGCACAAGGGAAAAACAACAGCAAGTTTAAAAAGCAATCATTAAGCTGGTATCTCTAATTGTGTTCTTTCCTCTCCTCATGTATAATCCCTGGTTCCTCGCTTTGCCTTCATTAACAATGGATGAATTAATTAGAAACCTTTATAGGATTTCTGCACAGTGAACCCCGGAGATAAAACACATCCTATTCCTCAGACCTGTTCCTTTCCTTCTGTTCTTTTTTCCCCCCTCACCGCTCTCTCCTGCCTCTGCTCTTAATTGTATTGTTTGCTTGTAGTGTCGATAGGAGGATTAATTTCACTATAGATCAGGATTATTGACTTTCTCATCAATGTTATTTCATTTCTATAAAGTGCTAATTATAGGGAACAGGGAGAAGCAAATTGCACTGTAACTTGCCTCACTTGATTTCCAATTAAAACAGAAAGAAAACAACATGAATTTCTTCTTGGTTGTCATAGTATTTCATAGACCAGTTAGAAAGTTTTTTGACATCTAGTCAGTACGTCGTAAGTGACTGCTGCACTGGTCTGGTCAGGTTTAAAGCTATGCTCTGACCCACGAAATGCCCTTCTCACCGCTCCTTTCTTGGTTGTCTCACTTTGTTTCAAGGAAGGAGTTGGGCACAGTTAATAAACAATTAACCGGCTGGATAAGTGATACACTCAAGCTCTAACAGACCTGAAAAACATCATGTTATAAATTCTGGTAATTGACTGCAGGGAGGTGAGCATCAGGCCACTGAGACTAAGCAAGCACCTTCTCTGTAGCGCCTGGCCCTTTTTGCATCATTATCATCTCATGTGAGTTGTCAAGAGGTGTGTAGATAATTGTATGACAATGTTTAAGGAAGCAGTTACAACATGTGAATCAAACAATGATTTGAGATCCTTCCAAAGGTCTACCCATGAAAGTAAGCCCCAAAGACCCTTTTCGCCACCTTTTCTCCGCCCCTCCACTCTCCAGCAGTTCTCTAATGAAATGAAAGGTCAGAGCACTAATAAAACTATTAGCAAAAACGAATCTCTCAGATGTGTTAATGCACTTTTAATTCCTGTTAGCAAATTTCATCCCCCAGCAGTTTGCGGGCCGCTAATGAGAAATAAAACGCCCCGCTCCAGGGATGGGGGTAAGGGGGCGGAGTGGGAATGGGTCGATGCTCTGGCTACTCCATATCGTTCTCCGTACACACACAAAAGTAATGTACACTAATGTTAAGAGTTACACACACACACAGCGTGAATGTGCTGGGTGTTATTCACGGGCCGAGGCCTGTTTTCAGCCCTGTGATTCTGCAGGGTTAATTAAAGAGCACATCTCCATCTGTTCTCATTCAGCTTGAGCTCAGTCTCTTCCCATCGAGCACACCGTACTGTTGTTACACACACACACGCACGCACACGCACCCCCACGCGCACACGCACACACACACACCCAATCACGTTCACTTTTCCCCACTCTGTCTGCTCTTTTTCATCGGGTGCCATACTTGACATGACGGCCTTCGCAGGGACACGGATAAACATGCCTGGACTTAAAGACACGATCTGGCCTCTAACCCGGCTTGTCTGCTGACCTGACTAATGAAGTACACCCCGAGCTTGACCTTGATGTCTTCAAACCACCGGAGGATATTCAAGCCACTGCAGCCTCGGCGGTCATGGTTTGTGTGTAAGAGCACTGGTCAGCCTGCTGTCACGTGTACTTTCAAGGAAATCAGGGTTCAAAGTCTTTTTATTGGCAAACTTTCTCCGCTTAAAAGGAGCAAGGGGCTCTCATAATAAATCATTATTTCATATATAGTTCTTTTAATAGCAAGAAGCGCAGCCAAAAATGTATAAATATTTTTAATAACATCCAAAATAACAGGAGTTTTTTTTTTTTTTGTCCATGAAGAAAAATCATACTACTCCTTTATCCATGAGATGCAACTAATGCGCTCCTAAAATTTTCTTTTGGGTTATGAAAATGTACAGTCACAGTTTTTTGATATAAAAGCAGATCCAAAGTGACTAAACTATGTCTCTGTACCTTTTTTCTAATACAACTTTGACTAATTCCTTAAAAAAACCTACTAAAAGATTTCAAAACTCCCTTTTACTGTCCTATATTAACACCTTATAAACAACAACATTTTGTGTATTTGGCGGATTTTTATGCGATAAAAAGCATTATATAACCAAAGTGAAGTAAATTCCCATCCACCTGAACAGAGAGGAAAGGGGATTTTATGTTTAATTTAGTTTATTAAACAAGAAGAGCATTAATCAAAGAATCAGCCAAGTGACACACGGTAGCTCTGGAGGAGCTACAGAGACTTACAGATCAGGTGGGGAAATCTGACAAGGCAATTATTTGTGCAATTAATACCTCTGGCCCTCATGCAAAGCTGTTGAGAAGAAAGAAAAAGTAAGTCCTATTTGCCATTTGCCACAAGTCATGAAGTACAAAAAATGCTTGTGTTAGAGACCAAAACTCTGTGACAGAAAACTAACACTGCACTGAATATGTGAGATTTGAAAACAGATGTTCACAGAAGATCTCCGTAAAAAACTGACTGAACTTGAGGAAGAATGTGCAAAACAGATCAAGACTTGCAGCCTTAACTGGGGCAATATATATTTCAGCAAAGCTTCAACTCAAGATGTCTGCATACAAATGCATACTATATGTTTCAGATTTTTTTCAATTGAAAAAAGGGGACCCTTCCTCCCAGCTCCATAATGTTACGCAAGTTCAGTTTATATTATAGAAAGGCACTTCACATAATAAACCATCCAACAAAAGGAAAATTACTACAACTACCATTTACTTACTTTTTCTCTATAAATAGAAGCAGTTGTGACACAATACAGATTGAATTAATGTTAAAATAAGACAATATTAAGATTAAGGGGGAACCGCATTTGTGGAAATATTTCATGCGAGAATAAACTTCTTTAATGTAATGCAACTGTCTCAAATACATCTGACAAGGCAATTATTTCTGCAACTATCTCAAATACACAGCAACAGAGATGAGACAGTAAAAAAAAAGCATGAGAAGAAAAAAATGCTCTAAGGGAGGGAAGCATAGACTTTCTATTACCAAACTAAGCCTTTTAATCAATAAAGAGATAAAAGATATTTTAATCAAAGACATATTTCCTTGTTTGTCTAATGCTTCTGCCGCCACTGTGCACATAATCTTTAAACGGTAAAAACAATGCATAATGCTCTCCCAGAGAGCCACTCATCCATATAAACAGAAAACAGGAGCAGTCAGCAGAAACGCACACCAGCCCAGCCCAGCTCACAGACACTCCATAGACGCCAAATTACATTAGGATGGGCATATTAAGGGGAAATGCATCCTGTAAAATAGGATATTATTCCCACATACAAACACATTTCTGGTGCACACCCACATTTTTTAACATCATATTTTCTGGCCCTGTGCACAGTATTCCATAGTAATGCTACATTGTTTGTGTATGTACATATATTGTGCAAACACACACACACACGCACCCACGCACAAACCATAAACGCAAAGCATGTTGCTATTAGTGTGAGGGCTTTTTGTCGGACAAGCAGGCATCCGCTGGCCATGGGTAAAGCGTTTCAATGAGATTAGAGAGGTAACTGGAACCTTTGTAGATCTGCTGGACTGAGAAAACAAGTCCAGCAGTAGCGTTCAAACTGGATCAGGTTCCAGGAGATAATGAGTCCAAGACTAACTGACACTTAATTGAGCAATAAAGGGTGGACATTTATATCTGGGGAGCAGGTAGGGGAGTTAGTAAAAAGCTTCACTCGCCTGTATATTTTTTGTTAACCCTGTAGAAACCGAGGACCTCCAGCACATGGAGCTGCACTACGATCTATGTGTTAAAAACAGCCTTGGCGTGCGTGTGTGTGTGTGTTTGTGCATCAGCTAGTGTGAGGTTTGGACTGTCAACAGAGCATCGTAGTTTGCACTTCTGCCGAGCACCGGGGAGCAAACAGCAGGTCCGGTAATAATGATTCATGCTTTCCGTCAGGCCCCCTGACAGGCAGAGTTCGATCCCCTGTTCAGCGCGCTGTAGCGGTGGCAGCCGAGGCCGGCGCAGTATCACGGACATCATCATAACAGCCGAGGGAGAACTGGGCTGCTGACATATTGATCGCCCCCTCAGTTAGGAGATTTGATGGATTGACCCCAGACTCTTGACTTTAAACAGTGAAACGCAGAGGGCAAATCAAAAAGTCATGGGTGGAAAAAAAAAACTGAGATCAGCAGGGAAAGTGTGAAAGCAAAACAAGTGACTGAAACAAAAACTCAATAAAGTCATTCATGACAGCTGCTAAAGATTATGTTTGGATTCAGATTAACACAAGAATTAGTTTTAAGCTTTTTAACCAATTATATCAGTTTCAAGGAGCAAAAAGTTATACAATCAGCATAACTATTGATTTCAGGCACAATAACACACCAGAAAATGTCCACTTTCTCTGAAGCTTACTAAACAAAATGTAAAAAAATAAAATAAATAAGTCACCATGATGTGATGTTTTAGTTTTACCACATGCTTATTTTTTTATATTGCAACTAGTATAATTAATTTGTGTAGCTAATTACAATTAATAACTGTTGTATCATTTTAAAATATTTTTAATAAAATATTTTTGGATGTAAAATCTATTTAATTAAACGCTGTAAGATGGAGATATTGAGGGAGTTGTGATTAGAACAATAAAAGCACCTCAAGTACGCCACAAAATTAACACTAATATATAAATTATCTACAATCCCATAAACTAACCAAAATGAGCTAATAAATCTTCCATTTGACCAAGTTTCTATGTATTATGTTTTTTTTTGCCATGTTCACATGTATTCAGAAAACGGAAAAAAAACACCAGCCACTGATCGCAGCCGTCAACTCATTACCTGTGAGTAGATGACCTCACTATAATTTGAAGATGAGGTTCGGGGAAGGATTACAGTCCACGTGAACAATTCTTCACATTTAGGTCCCAAAACTCTAAGGGTGATTTGCTCGAGGTCACAGTAATTTTTAACAGTAGCCTGTCTCACACCATGGTGACCTCAGCCTTGCAATGTTTTTGTCTGTAAATGCTCTAAAAGCAAACTCATCGTCTTCAACTGCACATGAATTCAAAACCAAACTTTAATTATACATTTACTTACTCATGTTTTCTCTAGAGACTTATTATGTTCATGCTTTTAAAATGTCTATGCATCTGGAACATTTCCACTTAATGGTTCCAGTCTTAAATATTGAATAATGCAATATGGGTACAGTCTCATTATATCAACAATGTTTGAACTTCCATCTCTTGTATTTTCAACAGGCCAACAGACCACTTACTAAAATAATTTCTATCATTATCCTTCCAAACAAACCTCTTTATCCTTAAAAAACTTTGTCTTTATCCTTAAAACAAGCCTCTTTCAACCTCTGTATTTTGTCACACAAAAACCACACACTTCAGTGATCACGGATTTAACATAATAAAATTTACATAATTTATCATTTTAAATTGGGTGGAAAATACATAAAAATCTGAAATGTGTGGTGTGCATTTGTAGTCTTCATTATATTTCTTAAATAAAAAGTACTGCAATTTCTCAACTTAAGTAAACAGAGTCCATCTAAGTGTAATTTATTAAATACAGTGATCCTATGAAAGCCTTTGAGGTTTGTTAGAGAACATTAATGAACAAAGTGCATTATGACAATAGAGGAACACAGCAAAAAGGTCACTATAAAAGTTAAAAACAACTGTGAACTTTGAACACTTAAACTGACTAAACCAGGCAATAAGGGAATTATTCAGAGAAGCAACTGGGAGGAGCAGGGTAACTCTGGAGGAGCTGAAAAGACTCAATGAGGTGGGACAATTTGTGTATTCATGTATTCATGGATTTTAGCTATTCATAAATAGTTGTGATCCCTAATCGATGTGAATCTTAGGGGTCCACCTAAGGTCAAATTTCCAGAAAGTTGACCTTTCTGGAAAATTTAGTAAAAAATTAAATCTCTGGCTGGAAGTGACATACAGTAAAAGACCTGCAGCTGTAAACACAACAAACAATGCCACAACAAAACAATACAATATACATTACAATATATATTGTAATATATATTGAAAGACACTTAATAACACAAACCTTAGCCCATTTATCACTAATCTTTATAAATGCAACTTGCATTTCTCTAACTGGTGCTTACCATCAGCACTTTATTGTAAACATTGGATACTTCTTGAATACACCTAAAAAAATGTGTTTATAAGTGCAGCCCCATGTAGAGAGCATTGACCAGCATTCAGTAAGTGACAACCATTATTGAATAAGCAAATGAGCTATGATCCCATGCTACTCCATTACTAATCAAACTTATTATTATTGTTAAAGCTCCTTTTTTATTGTTTATTTCCTAAATCAAGTAGCAGAACCAACTCGGGCATTGTAAATATGGCTTACAATATTTCCATTTGTGAAAGTGTCTTCTTCCTCCCGTCCAGGTAAAGAGTTGGTCAAAAGAAGCAGTTCCACTTTGCCACAATCAGTGCTTTGCGGATACAGAAAAAGCTGTGAAACAAATATTGAGATCTTCTGACAACTGTAGAAATTATTTATCAGATCAGTTTGTATTTCTTCATCCTTCTTCATCTTCAATAACTGCCTTTAAATACAACTTTGACTACAAATTTGTAAAATCTAAAAAGAAAACAGAGAAAGGGATTGTGTGTGAACAAATGCATCCCTTTCTCCCTCTTCTCAAAGCAACTGTCCACAGCAACTCAGACGGTCGCGCTAAGTTGCCTGGTCCCTCGCCTCGTCAGGCCCTGTGGGCTTCAGAGGCCAGGCAGGACCAGAGAGGGTACAAGCTTACACTAACGATAGAGAAAGCCATGTCCAGTGGGCTGCAGCCTGAGATGGAACAGAAGACCCTGCACCATTGTTCTGCCAACCCACTGACAGCATGTGATTTAGGACCAGAGCTGCCCAGGAGCGTTAGGGGAGGAACAGGAGCAAGGGAGGTCACAGAGTGGCTCCACAGGCGCCCTTCAACAATCCTGCCCGAATCCTTCCATCCATGAGATGGCAAAATGAATCATGGCTGACCCAGCAGTAGGCCTGAGCCTGGGCCTGGCCTCTCTCTACCGCCCCATACCACTTCCATCGACCCCCTCCTCTCCCTGGAAAAACATGACAAATCTGGTGTTTATTTACTTAAAAAGACCTGGAGAAAGAGCAAAGGGGGGCAGGTAAAAAACTGCTTAAAATCAATACAGAGTTAGCAGTTCCTGCCCTGCTGCTGCTCTTTTTTGTTTGAACGGCAGAAGAAATATAACCTGGAGCCGAATAAGAATCCCAGGTGGAAACGGGATGCAGGTGTCCTCTGCAACCTGCACATAACCAAAGGGAAACTCTAGAAAAGGGAAAGCCAGCAGAGAGGAGGAGATGAAATCCAAAAGTGCTCTTTTTCCATGGAATTAACCAGCTCACTGTTAATGATGTTGGTCATCTTGGGGTCAGACAGTATGCTGGGCCCTAAACAGTTAAAAGAAACACAATAGTCAAAGTCCAAACTATAGATGATGTATGTCCTTAGCCAGAGACATGAGACAAAATTTGTCTTCAAAGTTTGACTCCAGACAACGAAGCATTGAATCCACGAAGCCTCCACTCTCACCAGATGACAGGGAGAAAACAGATAAGGCTCACTTTCAAGGGAGAGGGAGGGTGGCCATCATGCTGGCCCCCTAAAAAGAAATAGCAGCGGTGAGCTGTCAAGGTTTCTGTCATATCCTACATCACCTCAGCCGCCCATTCCATCCCATCTCTGGCAAGCCATGCAGACGGCTACGGCCAAGGATGAAAGTGCTGGAAAATGGAAGTCATTGTAAACCATTTTCTGCCCTGGAGCCCCCACCTCAGCCGTCCTCTCCATCTCCACCCCTCTTCTTCCCAACTGCTCTTGAAGACAAATGGGCGCAGGGCAATGACAGAGTGCCTGGTCCACAAATCACCAGCGGCTGAGCTGCTCGTCCACTGCTTCCTCTTCCCCCGCTGCCCCCTCCCGGCACGTAACCTCACAACCCTCCACCCCCCAATTCCCGGCCGCTCCATTAGTCATGTGCACACGGGCAGCAGCCAGCAGCCGTAATTAGACAAGGACAAATCGCCGGTCGCGGACACAGACGAGTCCGGCCGCTAAATAAGGCCCTTCCATCCTGTAGGGTGGGCGGCAAAAAAGGGCCAAGAAGGAGGCTGGAGTGTCAGACAGAGAAGAGGGAAGAGGATGGTACTGTCCAAAGAACAATATCATGTTGGTTTGGCCTGGAATGGTAACTCATTATTATACTGCAGGACAGATCTAACCCATTGACCAATAAAGTAAACAATAAATCCAGCACGGATTAACCTCTGCTGTGCTCCAGAATGATAAAGGCCTGAGGTTCTAAAATACTACTAGAGCACCTGGGGGTGCCTTTGGTAATACTTGGAAGTAGTTTTGGTATCAAATTTTCAAAACATGAAAGTTAATTTTATGTACAGCTTACTTCAAAAACAAACATTAAAAAATGCAGTGGAGAATATATGAAGAACTTCCAGAATAGACAGAACAAATCCTGGTAGGCACTTTACATCTGAAGCTGGAATATGGATCTATACAAAGTTAAACAGATGTCAGACAAGTCTTTCATATTTTGGAAAGGTAAAATATGATCAATATGATTTTTACTGTGTTCAAGATGGGCCCAATTTGAGTCAATGTTTGTGTAAAAGGTGACACTTGGATCAGATATTGCGCTTGATCAATGATCCACCCAACAATCAAGAGAAGACCAAGTATTTTATTGCTGCAGGTAATATTTTGACTGGCATTCTGGAAGGGTAAGATATCCGTCACGAAAAATGTTGCATACATGAATGATATACACATGGTAATTTAATAAAATGCTCAAATGTATCAAAACTATTTTTTGATTGGCAGAGATTTGCTGTCAGTAAAGAGTGCAAATGGTGCAAAGTGTTCACCATGCTGCCCAGCTTCACCTCCTGCAGAAAATATGTTAAAAATCACAAAAAACAAAATAAGTGCTTAGAGCAGTGGACATTACAGTAAACAGTTATCGTGACAGCTTTTTAAAAATACTGATTCAGTCTATCAGTATCTAAATACTGATATTTAGTTCCCTGTATCAGTATTTTTAAGTCCATTTAGCCCCTTTAATTTTTTAATACACCTTTAAAGCAACTGAAGGGATTAACATAACTTCCAGCAGTGTAGTCGATATTCAATAAAAACTACGTTGTTCCGGACCAAGAAAATATCAGCACCAGCAGATATTTCAATAAAGACACAAGAATCAGACCAAAACTAAAAAAACATATATTTAGATTTCATGTATTTCAACACGAACAGAAAATCCACAGTATGAATTTGTGCAAAAGATGTCATAACCTACAAACCATCAAAAGTGCAAGTACACTTTCTGGCAGTGATATTAGATTTTGAGGTAAAGGTTTGTGAAACATTTTCCGTCTATCCCACTTCGGGGCACTTTTGCCTGAAGAGGACTTTATCGAACTCAATTTCAGAGTTATAAAGAAAATGTAAAGTTTACATTTACTATTGGCTAAACAATATTAAAGGGCTGTGGGTTTGGTTCTTTGTTGTTGTTTTTTTTGTGACTTTTAAAAACACCTATCTGAAATATTTAGTTCCCGTTTTATTTTAAAATATCAGTAAGGTGGTATTGATTTAAATTATTCTGATACAGCAAACTGACTTTAAAAAGACAATCTTAAGTATTCTGAAATACTGAATTGTACTTAAATTATTAAGTTTAACCAGATTTCTAAAAGTAGCCTCACTTTTATTAGAAGGAGGAAACAAACCAAGATAACATTACATTCCTTTGAGTGCAACACCACTACGTCATTTGTTGTTTTTTTTTTTTTGATGGCCCAATCAGTTTTAAATATATAAATGAAGTAAATAATGCAAAGCTGAAGCAATAAAGTGCAATAAAGAGGTTTCAGGGTACGTTAAGTGCAACATTAGAAGGATAAAATTACCCAAACTGAGAACTTACTGAATCAGATTACACATAGACGAAGAAACCAGGAGTCAACAAAATATAAATTAGAGCCATATGAGGGCAGAGCAGCCTGAATCCACAGAGGAGTATCAGTAACAATTGCTTTGGCCAGGTCAGAGCTCCAACACATTCCCTGGGCAACATGAAACTGACCAACACACACTCACACACACAGCATGCTCCACTGGAGCAAACTTTATTGATCTGCCACCTAATTTCCTAATTAGTTTTTATTGGATTTCATAATCGTCATCAGGGCACATCAAAAGAAACTCAAAACCCCAGCAACATTTTCTGCCCTCCTCAACATAATTTTTTTAACAGTTAAAATGAAGCCATGTATTCAATTGCAAGTCCCCAGCTGTGAGAGCAACTCTTTTTTTTCCATTACCCCTCCAGAACTCCTTGGACAGCAAACACTGCACAAACACACCATTTCTCCCATGTGCAGTAACTGATGTTTAGCATTGCACATTTTCTGCATGATCTGCTGCTATTTGTCACAGTGCTCTCTCCGCAGTCGCCTCTTACTTGTAGCACTTGTTAAACACACTGCAGTACGGGGCCTGGAAAAATGTGGAGACGGCGGAAAAAAACACACTACCCTTCAAACAACAATTTAGTTTAGCCTTTCTACTTCCTTATGTTTTTACATAAGTAAGCAATAAAACTCTCCTGAGCAAAAACTTTTAGTCATGCTCCTTTCTCTTCAACGTCACTGCTTATGAGCCACACCAACCTGTCAATGTTTATGCTCAACACACAAAAACCATTTTTAAAAAATCTGTGATTAGCACAGCTGCCAGGATGTCGGTTTAATGAATAACTTAATGTCAATCAGCAATCAGAACTATTTAAAACCACAACCACTGGTCAGTGCTGCCCACGTTTTCCAGCGAGTAAAGGGAAAAAGACTACAAATGTTTTAATTCAAATTTGGAAACAGTCAAGTCATCAACACAAACATCAAAACCTACAAAAAATATTTTTTTCCTTAAAGACTACAGTACTGACATCTGCTACTGAATAACATTTTCTACAAGCCATTTGGCTTGTAGTAAATGAAAGGGGAATGTAGAGGAATGAAATTGTAGTCTGTACATAAAGTGTGTATTTACATCACTGGTCTAATCTTAATATCATAAGTACCTAAACAATAAAGCTGGAACCTTTTGTTTCCAAGCTTAAATGCTCACTGTCAGATCAACTGATCTAGGGCTGAAACGATTCCTCGAGTGATTCGAGTACCTCGATTATTAAAATTCCCCTAGGAAAATTGATCTGCCTCGAAGCCTCGTTATATTATGTGTTATTATTTAGCGCACCTGTTCCGGCTGGGACTTTATTTACTCTCTCACTTCCGCCTGAGTTGTTGACGAAAGCTAAGTGTTAGCAGCATAAAGTCCAGTTTTCAAGTTCGGCCTGGGAGGATTTTATTGAGTCATGATAATGTCCGGGTTTTTGTCTTTTTCCGGGGGACCAATAAGCATCTTAAAATGACGGCAGCGATGCCTGGAGCCCGGCGGGATTATTTATACAGATAAACGGATAGACTGAACACTGCGGGCGGCTGTGCTTTAGATGCGTAGCTTTACTGAAAATA
>CAEGAE010088226.1:0-15112 GCA_903067095.1 Girardinus metallicus | reverse complement strand
ATGTATGAAAGCCCAAAATTTTGAGGGATGAAGCAGTGCTTGTACGTCTAACAAAACTATTTTAAAATTGATCTTTAGCAGCACAAATGCACAATTTCTTAATATTTTTTCATTAAAACAATAAAAAAAATATTAAACTAAAATATTTTACTTGTTTACTGACAAGAAATGTGTATTTTTTGCATAAAATTGAGATTTGTAAAGCTAATAATAATAAAAGATAATATTAATAGCTAAAGAGCCATTAGATCACATAGCTATTTCTGTGGAATTGAAAAAGTGTCTCAAGATAACGCTTGTGTGCTTAAATATTATTTTATCAGTCTAGTCAAATCGGTTTTTATTTGTATTGTGTCAAATTAAATCAATGTGAAAGTATTTTAAATAACTTTAGAGAAAGCAATAATTTTTTATCAGTTCTTTTTAATAGGTCGTTTTGTCAATGCGTTCTGGCACAATGGGCTCTTTGAAGACATTCGTGATGTTGAATGTGTTGGAAAATGAGTTTGACAGGCCTGCATTACGTCAACTGAAGTCTTGTTTCACATTTTAGTCTTTCTTGCTGCTTTGGTTTTAAGATCTTCTGTGGATATTTTGTCCTCCTATGTTCTTTCCTCATTTTTAAGCACACTCTGCCTTAGGCCGGGCACAAGGACTAAATGGGTAAAATTTCAGTCAAAGTGAAAAGAAAAAGTCTAAAGGATTGTGGAAAACATGCATCACTCATTTTAATGCTTCCAATGAGTCTGTCTTCTTCAAAGAACAGCAGAAAAAAGAAAATTGAGATTGACACTTTGCACATTACTTTCATTTGGAAGAGTCTTGTTAGGGATAACATAGTGCCCATTATAATTAAGTTACTTTTTAGCTGTTTCATTTAAGATGGGAACTAAAATAAGCTTTAAAAAATCTGAGAAAATGGAGCAACTTTGTTGACGGTGTTTTTAGATGCCTACCTTTTCCTTCTTCACTCAACAATGGCTGGATTCAAAGTTTCCGACCCAGATTGGATTCTGCTAATTTCTCTTGACATTTCTAGATAAATAATCATATGGTGTTTTGGATATCTCTCACTGATAACCAGGAAACTTTACATGTTCGTGTCTTAAGCATTTGCCACTGAAAGAAGGCAGTATTTTCAGTGTTTCAAACACTTAGAGATGTGGTTTGATTTTTATATACTTATTTTTTTGCAGCGGGTAGGGAAGCCCATCGCCTTTTTGACTTGATCCATTAGTTTGTGTGCGCGTGAGGGTGTGTGCGTGTGTGTGTTGCCTTCAATACTGGGTCACACACATTTAGCCTCTGTGAGATGAGGAGTGAAGGTGAGGCTGAAAGAGTAGGAAAGAGTGTGTGTGGAAGCAGGATGAGGATGCTGTCACATCTCCACCCGAATTTACACACACACACTCACCCCCTTACGCCCCTCCACACACACACACGTACACGCACTTTCTCTTCTATGGAGCTATAAATAGCACAAGAGAGCAGCTGGAATGGCAAGTAAGGAACACACACACACGCATACACACGCAGTGCATTGAAATGCACAATGATTCCCATTGCTTTTTTCCAACTCTAACTCCTCCCCCTTTGGCTCATTTATTGAATCTTCTCCTGGGCCATTTCCCTCCTGATGCAACATTTTTATTTTTTTTTTTTCCGTGCCACCAGTTTACTGTTAATATCTGACGCCAGATGCTCTTTTTGGAAAGACGCTTGAAAAGCAAGTGAGAAAACAATAAATTGACACGCGGCGTTAACGTCCCCTCTGTTCTAAAGCAGGCATAACAATCACATCTTAGCTCTCTCTCTCTCTCTTTCTCTCTCTCTCTTTTCTTCCTTTGCTCTGTAATTTCTCCTCACTTCATCCTTTTATTGAAATGAGAGAAACCTGCCTTTGTTGCCCCCTTTCCTTTGGATACCCTTCAGAGCAGTCCTTGTGGACAGCACAACCATTCACAGCTATAAATAACTTCCCTTCTCTCTCTCTCTTCCTCTCTGTCTTTCCTCCTCATCCCCAATCCTACCAGCAACGCCGCCTCCTCTCCTCCACCTCTTTCTCTTGCACATTCTCTGGCACAGCCATTTTTATTTTTTTCTTTACCGGACTCGATGTCTGGGGCTCTCCCTGCCGTCTTCGCGGACCTCACTTCGCCTCACCAGCTCCAGTTTATAACCCGACAAGCATGAATCTGTGCTCCGCCATTACATCCCCCACACTTCATATTACACCCCACGCCCCCATACACACACATGCATAAAAACCTGCTGCCTCACTTTCTATCTTGAAGCATTCTGTGTGCACAGTGTGATGGCTGATAAATCAGAAAGGTGGAGATCTTCTCCATTTTTGTCCCATTAAAAAACAGGTGAAAGGTCAAGGCTGCTGTCACCGTGCAACAGTTCATGACATCATCTAATATTTTCAGAAGACATCTTTTTGTTTACAGCAAGTAGTGGACTGTAAAAAATAATTCAGTGTCCTTTATCGTAGCGCATGATTGTTCTGATTTTTACACAATCGGCCAATTTGACTGCCACTGTGGAACCGCTGGATGATGATGGCGGCAAAGAGGGATTTTACATGGAGTCAAGAAAATCATGCACATCCTCTTCATGAGACTGAAAAACACTAAGCTGCATTTCCATTAACCATATAATTGCATAAATTGAAATTACGAAAATTAAATTTGCTTAGTTTTGAAAAAAAAGAAAAGAAAAAAGTTTTTTGATGAAAAGTTGTGCTACGGCGAGGCGTTTTTTTTTAGCCGTATCAAAACAGATGTAGTCCGCAGAACTGCTGTTGATCCCACAAGCCGTGTAATCAGCAGCCAAATACTATTCTTAACTCTTATATTTTATCTGTTTGATATGTTTTTCTTAATATATGTTGCTTTTAACTTCTTTGTGCAAGCACTTTGCGTTGTCTCTGGCTGAAAGGAGCTATATAAATAAAGTTGCCTTGTCTTAGTGGTAAAAACGACAAAGATGACAACAGAAGGCAGTCTTCTTCACGGTTTGTAGTTTGTTTGGGGGTTTTCTTGTGTGTTTTTTGGACAATGTGCAGCTGGCTCCACCAGAACACGCACAACATTGCACAGTTAATAAAAAGTAGTGCGTCATTCAGCGTGTTGAATCCGTAGCTCTTCTGTAAAATCGCTGACTACTATTTCCCCAAAAAGCCGCAAATGTAGCTGCTCCCAAGTATAAGGGGTTTGTTGCTCCAACGCCTGAATAAGATGCTGACGTCTCCTCCAATGGCTGATAGATGATGAGCGCTTAGCATCATGGCTTAATTATGAATATAATATGACATAATCTTATGTAGCTGCCAGGGGTTTTAATGACTTATTGCACGAACAAACTTATTCATCTGTGATTTTAATTAAATTTCCTATTGCATGGAAACAAGGCAATTGCAAAATTGTTCCCTTTCAGCATTAGCAGAATATAAACAAAGATTTGCGCGCATTTGTAATCAAAACACAGCCAGTGTCTTCTGTCAGAGGCTTCTTCAAATTTGCTGTGATACAGACCACTACAGGAGATCCTCCTTTCCCACAACCGTCACTGTCTACAACAACCCTTGAATAATTTGAGTTACAAAAGCATCTATTTTCCCTTTGGGATCAATAAAGTATTTTTGAATTGAGTTTGAATTTAAAAAACTTAAGTATTTTATGTTAAAGAGGCCAGGTCTGGCCAATTTACAGATTATTCTACATTGTTTTAGAAATCTGGATCATGTGCTTGAAATGATTCAGATATGAGCATGAGACTTTGTCAGAATAATAACATTGACTGACAACTTTATATTAAAAAAAGGGAAGCAAATATGCAAAAAATCAACATCATTTTATTGTCTTTATATAAAACCAGATGTGGAACTGCATGTTATTCCTATTGCTACTATTGTCACGGCGTTATTAATGTAATTTTCAAAAGCATAGTTGCTATAAAATACAGAAGTATAATCATTAATATTATACAATCAGCCTGATGCGGACAGTTCCCTTAAACGTTGCTAAAATAAAAAAACCACCACACGTTTGAAGCGCACATGTCGGGGAAGGCTTTCACCTCTGCTACAACGGTGGAAATGTAACATCAGTGCTTCATTGTTCTGATAAATATCCGAAATACAAAAGCAGGAATGACCGAGTGGATTTTTATTTTTTTGCTGATAAATATACTGTTGTACGTGATAAAACTCGGTTTGTGCTTGTGAATTTGGGATTTTGTATCATCTCTGTGTTCTCTCTGGTCTTCTCCCTGCAGATACTCCATCCTGGTCGTGGTTACCGCAGTTCTGCAACCTCCGAGACCTCCGTCGCCGAGCCCAGCTAAGACAGCTGGAGGACTCCAGCGGCAACATGGTCCACATCAAGCAGAAGCTCTACCACAATGGCCACCCCAGTCCTCGACACCTCTGACTCTAAAAATCAAAAAGAGAGCGAGAGAGAGAGAAACATGAATAAGAATGAAAATGCAGATCTTCCCCTTGAATCTCTCGTACATTTTAAAACACCTCCACGCGTTCTTGCCAAAACTTTCCCCACGGCCAAACTTTGCCTCAGAGACCTGTAAAACTGCCCCCCCCACCCCCTTTGTTCATGATGTGGTCTTTCAGAACCTTCCAACTGGACTTTCTTTTGACCCTGAACCTTTCTCCGTCAGCACTTAAAAAAAAATTCCAAAATGGAATGAGATTTTACTTTCTTCGCACTAAAAACCTGGTCTTAAGTCGGTGCCCTCCACCGTGGGAGGAAGAAAACATTTTTAAGGGTGGGTTTTTTTTTCCTGTATAAAGACATTTTCTGTGTTTATTGTTAAACTTGGCATGCTCTTTTAGAACAGGGTGGGAAGAGTATGGAACGGGGAGGTGAGACTGGGTTTTCTTTTTTCTTTTTTTTTCCTCTATCAGATGGGACTTTATTGGCTACGACAGGCGGGTTTGTGGTTTGTTTTGTGGTGGTTAGACTGCTGCTTCTGTAAATAGGTAAAAATACAGAATTTAACAGGCCAGTGGGGGGATTTTTGTGTGACTTGTTCATTGGTAGAAAACTTGGACACTTGGACTGCGTGAGTAAACGATAAGAGGAAGAAGGAACTGGAAATTGGATGTGAAACAATGTGATTTCTGCTAAAAACACAGATTAATTAGCTTTGTTACTTAGTGAATTAACTGAATGTATAAATTTTTTTTTTCCTGTAAATAATGTGAGCGGGACGGAGGCTATGTGCAGCTGCGGTCAGATTTTCCTCTGCTAATTTGTCATTGTTCAGTTGACCCACGAGGAGAGGTAAACGCCAACCAGACGGACTCAGCTGACACGTCCACAGCGCTTTGGAAGAAATATTCGCTCCCCTTGAATTTTTACACATTCTGCCACGTTGCCACCACAAACGTCGGCGTCTTTTACTGGGATTTTAAATGATAGGCCAACACAAAGCGGCGCTGGAAGTGTTTGCAAAATGAAAATTACACCTGATTTGCATTTAGTTTTTTTTTTTTTTTTTTTTTTTTCCTCCTTGCGGGGCCATTAAACATAGATGGTCTTTTAAGAATTGTGAATAGTAAAAAAGAAGACGGTCTGCTGTTGCAATAAAGGTCATAGTGTTCCCTTTTGAACTAATTGTTATCAGCTTTGCGCTTCTAGACACTGAATTTTATTCACCTGAAATTGTTCTTTACAAAATAATTCGAGCACCATGAAGTTTTATGAGAGTATTAAGCATACGTTTTCAAGCACCGCCAGAGATTTTCAATTTGGGCTTTGACTGGGTCATTTTAGTACACGAATATGCCTTTAACGTAAACCATTAACTTTCATCACTTCTACATCTTTAGCTGCCTCCAACAATTTTTCCGTCTGGATTATTCAGCTCTGTTCATTCATCTGCATGCTGCGGCTCCGGAGCCGCAGGTGGCTCTTTGCACCTTCTGCAAGTGGCTCTTTATAACTCGGCTTAAAACAGTGCAGAGCCGACAAACTTTTTAAAAATGTAGATAAAACAAGTGCAGATTTGAGCAGTTTATTTTTAGCGCTGAATAAATCCCACAAGTGTCAAAAATACTTGTTTTTTTTCTCATCACTGCCTTGGAAACAAAGTGCTTTTTTTGTTTAAATAATGTCCCCCAAACATCAACATCCCATAGAAGAAAACCTATCAATCTTCCTTTTGTAAAAAGTTCATGTTTTTTCTTAGCTTTATGACCTAAAACAGAATAAAAAGGTATTAAAAAATACCACAAATGTCCTATTCTCTATTTATTGAAAGTCTTTCAGTAGTTCTTTCACTAAGGTTTATGTAAATTTACTGGACTGTGGACAAAAATGGTTTTTTGGTTTGTACAGGTCGCAGACCCCTATGACGGCACATTAAGGCCGTTGTAGACAGAAAAACTAAATTTCCACCAAAAAACTCAGAAAATTTTTACATGAATCCCAGAAATTTTCTAGAAAAACCCTGAACATTTCTGAACTCCAAAAGTTGAAAATTTCCAAGAAAAAAAAAAAATCTGAAATTTTGAGATTCATTTTCCTAGAAAAAACTTGAACATTTTTGACTTTTGGAATTTGTGTGAGTTTTAAAAGTCAAAAAGTTTCGACTTAAAATGATTTTCTCTCCCATTCGCAATGATTTTCTGCTTTATTTTGGTCTGACATAAAATCCCAGAAAGTAAAGTTTATCCTTGTGAGCTGACATTATGTGATAGAGTTCAAGTTAATCCTTTTGCAAGATTTTTTTTTTTCTTTAGCAGAGTCGTATCCATGTTCTTTGAGTTCTCATCATCCAACCTTCTCAATCACCCAGAGCAACCAGCCTATCAGCAGAGGAAACCCTCACCCAGCCGTACCCGACCCCTTTCTGTCCAGACATTGCTGTTGTGAGAATGAAATGTCTGTTTTATTAAAAGTGCCACTGAAGCACAACAGTGACCCCTGACGTTTGATTGTGTCATTCCAGTCGCGTGAGAGAGAGAGAGAGAGAGAGAGAGAGAGCTCTCATAGTGGAGAGGTTATTTCTGAGTGCGGTTTTATTTAGCGAAACTCAAGCAGAAACAAGGAAGAGCGACGACTCACAACGTGGAGAGAAGAAAAGCCGCCCATCATGGTTCCGTGGCACGTTTAAAATAATTGTTCTTCCTATTGTTTAGGAAAAAAGGTGGATAGAGGAGCGAACAAACTTTACCCAAGTAAGAGTAACTCCATTTTATGTTTTTGCTCAAGTAAAAGTAAAAAGTAGCCATCCGATCAAAACATCAATCATTTCATATTTTAAAATTATATCAGCTCGTTTGTCCCTGAATTGATTTCTCTAAAAACAGAAACTGGTGGGTATTTTTAGTCACGATGAGTTTGTTGGTCAGCAAAGCAAACAAGTTTCAACAGGAAAACACCCAAACAGCAACTGAAACTTGCTTCATTCAACAGCTCTATATGAGGGGTGTGTAAAATATTAACTAAAAGTTGTAGATTTTTAAAGTCAGGCATACAGATTCAATCATTCAATTTTAAACAAAAATAATTGTCTTAAACAAGAAACAAAGATCACGTGTAGTTCTGTGTTTAGATTCCATTTTGTTTTGTGGGTTATTGAACTATTGTTCATTTAAATTTATCTCATCCTAACCTTATAAAGATGTGTGAGGCATCCCAGAATTTGTACAAAACATTGAGAACTAAGATTTTTATGCCATGCTGCTCTTTGCTTCCCAGCCTTACACTCCTTTCGTTGTTTTCTGCTTTCTGCTAATCTTTAAACTGGGCGTTTATGGAACTGGAAAAGCTTCAAGGATGTCAGAGAAAGACTGAATCGCTGCTAAGTTGCAGCAGTTAGAGAAAATGTCCCTTTCCGCTGCCGTAAAATGACGTCCGTCTTCTGTTGATTAGGTGGCCCATTTCTCTGTTAAAATGCTTCTCTTCTGCTTTTCAGGCTCTCCCAATTACGTACCAGGCAACCTTGTGTTTGCAAATTGTCCACCTGGACAACGATATTCATTACTGCAAGCAGAGCAATTTTACCCTCCTGTTTAAAGAAAAAAAGAAAAAACGCAGCACAATGTAATAAGCAGATTTTAAGCCTCACCATGCTTCCCACAATCAATCCTTGCAGTCCAATTTAAACTAACTAAAGCAGTCTAGTTGTACGCAGCCCTCTGGGTTCTTCAAATGCCTTTTCATAAAAGGTGCCAGTGTAACTCTGACACCTCTGTGGTTTCAGTATTGAACAATTTACACACCATTATGCAACCTGAGCTGGAAAAGCCTTCTCTAGAGACCGACGCTGTCCTTTGGAGCGGTAAATCAACTCGGAGACAGCAGCACCGCCTGGATGTTAATGAAATAGTGTACTTGCTGTCTCCCGACAAAGGACAGTTTATTAACTCATAGCCTGTCTCTTATCAGCAGACGCTTTGTTTTCAATCTCATCTAACTGGATATCGGTCAGACAAATTGTTCAACCAAGTTACTGATGAAGGAAAACGGAATCCTTAAAAATCTGGTTTAATCGCGCCTAGCAATGCAGAGTGCCTAAATCTGGCTTGCGATCAAAGCAATATAATGAACTACAGTCGCCTAGTCAAAGTCCAGACTAAATTTCACAAAACATTGATCGTTTTCCCTTCCACTTCACAATTTTACTAGCCTGGTCATTAACTTCCTATGCAAATTTGCTCAGTTCTCATCCGTCTTCAGTGCTCTGCCTGGGCTTTCTCCCATTAAGATGGATTCCTCTGCTTGAATTTAAACCAAGGATGTCAGCGAAAGAAGGAGCGGTAGAGAATGATCACGTCTGTTTTCTGTGCTGTTCAGGATTTGCGCTTAGTTTTAGTAATGGTAGCGGAGGAAGTGAAAGAAGCCTTTCAGTCTGTGTTGGCAACGATTCCAAATATTGGATTAACGTTAGTAGCCATCTTGTTCGGCTTGCCACTTCTCTCTTTGCAGTGGAGGATGACTGTTTGCAATGCAGGCAATTATCATGTTGCACTGAGAGGTGTGGTGTGGAAGGAAAAACTCAGCAAACTTGGCTGTACCATACACAAAGGTGATTTATTAGGCCTCCATCACAGCACACTTGGCGGCACAAAGTGGCGGCTTTCCCATCAGTCCATCTTCTATCTGCTACAGCCAGCAGTCCACCTCTATACCGTTATCCCAGCCTTCTCAATCTACCCTCAGCCAATCAAACTCGAGCTACCATAGCTCCTTCTATAAGAGAGCTGGGTTTGAGGCAGGCCTCCTCCTTAGCAGGGTTCCAAGATGGCTGCTCCAAGGACACACCCAAAAAGGTAAACAATTCAAACAAAAGGATCACACACACACACATTCTAGAACTCAAACATTACAGAAAATCTTATTGCTTCTTAACATATCAGTAAGCTTCATAACGTCGAACTGGCGCATTATAACTGTTACAGACAAACACAGTGCGCAATTGTTTCTCAATAGCAGAAAGTTCAGACACTCTGCACAAAGCCAAGCATAGAACAAGGGACTGGATTTTACCAGCTGTCTGTTGTATGGGGCCGGCAACAGCCCCAGAGAGGAATACGTGTAGAGGAACGCATGAAGAAAAGCTCTGAGCTCCTCACTAATTTTGCCTCCAAAAGCAGAAATCATAAGTCATGAATGTTTGATTAAAAACAAAGAGGGGAAAAAAAACATGGAATCATCAAAATTCTCTTGGCACAGCAGCTGAACTCTTGTGTGGGAGTGTATCACATTAGGACAACTTCATGCTTCAGGCAATCAGGAGAACATCAAAGAGAACGAACTTACAACCCCACTTCGTCCTGCAGACTAATTCGACTAGATATTAAAGTAACAGCAGATCTGCGTAGCACGCCACGTCTGTTCTGGCTTACTGGCCTTAAAGGGTCAGTATTTCCAAGATAATTCAGGGATGTTAATTGAGTTGCTTTTGTTTGAAACAGTAGATGTGAAGGGAGGTTTTCAGGTCAGATGAGGAAAAACTGAACTCATTCGCCTACATGCAAAGCTGTATGTGTGGTGCAGAAATAAAACTTCACTCTGAACACACTATGACTATAGTTACATAAAATAGATCTGCAGGAACTAGATGTTACACCAATCTGAGGTGATGGGAAGATGGATGGAACTAAATACCAGCAAATCCTGTTAGAGGTGCAAAAGACCTGAGACTATGGTGGACGGTCAACAACCCTAAACATCCAATCAGAGCTGCAGTAGAATTTTGGATTACTTTATCTGTTACGATGGCCTAGTAAAAGTTCAGACCTAAATCTAATTAAAAGATGTTCTCCTGATGTTCACAGATGTCTCTGTCCAATCTGAGTGAGTTTGAGATTTTCTCTAGATGTATCTTTGGTTGAGACGCTGCAAAGACTCAACGGGGTTGGAAACTAATGCACACAGTCCAGATTTTTATTTGTTAAACATTTTGAAAACCATCACAATTACCCACTATCTCCTACATATCTTCTATTATCCTATTGATAAAATGTAAAAAACAAAAAACAAACAAAAAAAAACAAAACAAGTGATAACACTTTTGCCAGGCTTTGTATCACTAACTTATTTCATTATATACAAATATGATTGAGAAACATCACTAGATTCACATTTACAAAAGTTACCATTAAATAAGCCTGTCACAATAAATGATTAATCACTTAATTGCACAATAAGTCAAAATGAGTGTGATAATCTCAATTTGGATTATCAATATTTTTCAAAGGACAATTCTGTTTATAGAGACATTGTAATCCATTTTTTATGGTTTTGGTTGTGTGGTTTTTATTTCTGTTTTATTTATTATTTTTGATTGTTGTGTTTCTATTTTCGGTATTTAAAATACCTTCCAGTTCCAGCATTAAGTGTTCTTTATTAAATTCATGTTTATTAGTCTTTGAGAAGGCGAACCCACATTATTATACCACTGTCATTACATTATTTGAAAATCATATTGGATTTTTTTTTTTCTTAAATACCTCATGTAATTTACTATGCAAAATGCAAAAGCCCCTGAGCTGATAGCGTAATCTTAGTTTAGCCACCTACAAGGAGGAAGTAGTGATGTTTCTTCCCACTGCCCCTGAGTTTTACAGTTCAAAGGTGAAACATGTTGCACCTGCTAATTTCTGTAGGCTTTGGTTGGCTTCTGCAGTTTGCCATTTATTTCTGGCAAACTGCAGAAATAAATGAACTACCTGCAAATCCTGGAAATGTTTAGCCAGATAGCTTGTGTTGTTTTTATGTCTGTGTAGTCTTATGTTTAAAGTGTTTCTGGCTTTTTTTTTTTTTTTTTTTTGGCTATTTTGTCACACTTAAATGATTTGGATAATTACGCAAATTTCCAATCAGACCAAATAAATCAAACAGGAATAACTGGCGTGAATACAATATGCAGTTTGCAGTTTTAAATCCTTGCAACAACTGCCATCAAATGTTTGCAGTCCCTGGGATGGAGTCTTTCATGTCACTGTGCAGGAATTTTGGCCAAGTCTTCTTGTTTTAATTCATCCTCACTGCAGACACGAGGGGATATGGGGAATCCAGAGAGCAGTGACGGGAGTGACGAGACGAACCGGAGAGCAATCACTGACTAAGAGGGGCTTAAATACTGAGGACGTTGTGAGCTAGACCGAGACCTAGAGTGAAAATAAGAAATGGACCTAACTAGAGACACTACAAGGAGCTGAAACAAAGACAAACAAGCACAACTCTAACCAAAATAAGCAACATCAAATAATGAAACCAGAATGACCAAGAAGGGTTAAAGAAAAGTGAACTAGAACCTAACATATAAAACTAAAAGAGGAACAGAAACTCAGAAATAAAACCCAACCCAAAAACCCAGAGTCCTGACAGTCGTGTTCGCCTGGGAACCAATGCCAAAAACAATGGTTTACCTATTTAACAAGGGATGAATTATGTTTTCACAATACCAAGTCTGTTTGAATAGATTCTTTCCCTTAATACACCATATTGACAAAAGTATTCACTCACCTGCTTTGAGTCACATATGAGCTGAAGTGACATCTCAGTCCTGGTCCATAGGGGTCAATATGACGCTGGTCCTCCCTTTACAGCTGAAACAGCTTCAACTCTTCTGGGAAGGCTGTCCACAAAGTTTATTCGTGTGTTTATGGGGATTTTTGACAATTCTTCCTGAGGCGCATTTATGAGGTCACATACTGATGTTGGACGAGACATAATGCTGGATGAGAAGGCCTGGCTCTCAGTCTCCACTCTAATTCAACCCAAAGGTGTTCAATGAGGTTGAGATCAGGACTCTGTCCACACCATAATCTCCCTCCACCAAACTTTACACTTGGCACAATGCAGTCAGACAAGAACTTTTCTGGCAACTGCCAAACCCAGACTCGTCCATCAGATTATCAGATGGAGAATGTGATTCATCACTCCAGAGAACGTGACTCCACTGCTCTAGAGTCCAGTAGCAGCGCTTTACACCACTGCATCTGATGCTCTGTACTGCACTTGCTGATGTATGGCTTGGATGCAGCTGCTCCACCATGGAAACCCTTTCCATGAAGCTCTATGTTCACTGTTCTTCAGCTAATCTGAAGGCCACATGAAGGTTAGATTGACTGTAGTGATTGACTCTGTAGAAGTTGGTACCTCTTTGCACTTTGCGCTTCAGCACCAGCTGACCTCGCTCTGACAGTTTACGTGGTCTACCACTTGGTGACTGAGTTGCTGTCGTTCCCAAACATTTCAATTTTCTTATAATACAGATGACAGTTGACTGTGGATTATTTAGGAGTGAGGAAATTTCACAACTGGATTTGTTGCACAAGCATCTTATCACAGTTCAACGCTGGAATTCACTGAGCTCCTGAGAGCGACCCATTCTTTTACAAATGTTGGTAAAAACAGTCTGCATGTCTAGGTGCTTAATTTTATACACCTGTGGCCATGGAAGTGATTGGAACACCTGATTCAGATAATTTGAATGGGTGAGAAAATACTTTTGGCAATATTGTGTAAATGGCACTGTAGGCTTACTTAGGTTTTGTTTGTCTGATATTTAAATTAGCTTGATTTTCTAAAATGGTTGAAGGTGACAAGCAAAGCAAACACAGAAGAAATTGTTATGTCATTTACAGCACTGTCATTGAATAAGATTTGAAGTTACTTAACTCATTAACAAACATGTTTCTTTTGACTGTTAAGGACGTGAGCGTTGTAGTTGACAGCCACTGACTTTCAATGAGTTATAAAACACTTATAGATAACTCTGCACGTTGTCCTGAAGGTCCATGTATAGATCTATGTAACTGACCCTCATTTGAGCAATGAGAGTTGTGAAATAGCCGCATTCACACGCCGCCTTCAATGTATTTCGGATATGGCTCGTCGTTACAAATGTTTCACATTTGTTGAGTAGAACCTGCGTTATCGGTGAAGTGCACAGTAAAAGGAAAGACTTTTCTAAAAATCAAAATAAACTTGTAAAAAAATTCACACCGGATATTGTTTTTTTACAATATCTGAGTAGCATATGTTTGCGTATTCTGATGACCGAGCAGAGGGACTACACGTGAAGGCGTCAGTGACGCAGACGTTTACGCACAAAGCGGGCGCGGCTTCAGCGCACAGTTCAGATGCAGGCTGCTGTCACTGACGCTAAAGACAATTACAAAGCAGTAATACACAGATACTTTTAATTATTTATTATCAACACAACTAGGAACCATGTCTGTCGTTTGTTTGAGCCGAAATATTCTGGCTTTTAGGAATTCTGGTATGATGGTGGTGAGTACGGAACAGTTTTTATCTAATTTTAGAGCTCATGAAATTGCATCTTCCTTGAGAAATGTTTCCAACTGAGAGCTTTCGTGCATTCATTCACGGTTTAGCCTGCGCTAAGCAAAAAAAAAAAAAACTAAAACTCTCACTAATTTAAAACAGTTGTCACAACACTCTCGGACTACATATGCGTACATTTTAAAAATAAATCATCATAGTGGATTATTAGTAAATATAATAACTGTATTGAAACATTTCACCGTTTTATCATTATCTGCATCTTTTTGTCAGTAATCGTACTTGAACTGACTTGTTGGTTGTCTCCTCTTCTCTTTGAAGCTGTTGTTTAAAAAGTTTTTTCAAAGACGGGTTTAAGGTACAAAAATATAAGCCTGCTTGGGAAAAGGAATCAAAAAACACTTTAGCTTTTATTTTTACGTTTACATTGAATTGTCCTGAAGGAGTCAGTTAGGTAATCATAGCACATCTGTGATGTAACTCTTCCTTGTCAGTTCACCCAAGCTGCCACTAGGGGGAGACGTCGTACTGTGTAATTTAATGATATAACAGAAACATCCAAAACACTACAAATTATGAAACTTCTGGTCATTTTTTGTCACTTTATTATGATTCCCTGAAATATTTTCCTTTCATCTGTCGCAGTTAATATGGACATAAATCTCCAAGGTCTTCTTATTTCTACCTTGAGTAACTTTTCATCATGACGCATATTATAATTGTAGTACGTCTTAGAGAGAGGGATTCAGTCATTTGTGAATGTGAGAAAACAAGTCAATGAGTTCTGCTCCTATACAACACCCTTCAATCCTTTTGAGAAATCCAACCTTTAACTTCTGTATAGATATTGAACCCTCCCGACCCCATTAAGGGACTAAGGGTAAACAGAAAATGGATGGATGGATGGATAGATATTGAACTCATGGGGAAAATTCGTGTTAATAAATGATTGTTTAAAAAAAAAATATTACTGTAGGTGGAATTTATAAACAGAACAAGAATTTCATACACGCTTATCCCTATGGATGCCGGTGTCCATCTCCAGCGGTCAACGGGTGAGAGGCGAGGTACACCTTGGACAGGTCGTCAGTCCATCGCAGCTGTGTCGTATCATATTATCATATTTTTATCCCAGAGAAACATAAGGTCTTAGCTTATTAACTAGAAGTTCCTAAAAACTGATCAACTTTAAAAAAGGTATACATTTTAACATCTTCCAGTTAGATTTAGTTTCAAAGGGTACCATTAATTGTGGCAGCAAAGATTTTTTTCTAAAAAAAAACAATATACATTTATATATATATATATATATATATATACATATA
>CAEGAE010088217.1:0-10904 GCA_903067095.1 Girardinus metallicus | reverse complement strand
ATATATATATATATATATATATATATATATATATATATATATATATATATAGCATTTTGCAGCATATATTGGGGGTAAACAGTCGCAATTCTCGGGAGAACACGTTCAAAATTTCTTTATGTTTCAGAAAACACTACTCTTTTAAATAAATGGCTAATTCCATAGGTAACAGAAACATAACATAGTTAATAATGGAAAAAAAAAAACCTCATTCCATCACCTGATTATGCATTTAAGGATAATGAAAAACGCGCATGGCAGCCAGAGAGTTGCACATGCGTGCTAGATAGCCCTAGTTCCACGCTACAAAATTTGCCAATGAGGTGTTATGTGAGAACACCAACATTCATTTAAACACTTGTTTGGGAACGACTTGCAAGTCAGCCGATATGTGATAGCCGTATCTGTCACTTTTGACCACGCATCCTCTCTCAACCCAAAGGCACCGAGCCGCGCTCAGGCCTTAAATAGCAAGACAAATATCAGATGTTTTTTAACAGGACAGGCTGCTGGGTCTTCGTCGCAGCTCCTATCACTGCACATTCTTTCATCTAGTTAGTGAGTCTCGCAATGCGTGCAGCGCGTTAGTCCAACATTATATGGGAGCGCAGCTATGGCACTTCGCGGCTTCTCGTGTTGTCAGAACGGCTAGCAAGAAGCAACACAGTGCGGTGTGGTGATGGCAACAAAAAGCGCCCGTGCATATGAGTAAGATGCAGGCTGGTTCGCAGACGCTTTACCTCGGGGGAGAAGAGGCAATGTGTTGCACCTCCCAGCCTCGTCTCTCCACGCCTCCGGTCCACAGATCCAAACAAATGCGTGTCTGCTCATGCAGTCTCCAAGCTCTGCTACAGTCCAATATCTCACACCGATATGTAATAAAACAATACAAAAAAAAAATCTTCTTGGTAAAATATAATGGCAAACGGAGCACTGTCAAGGTCACTGTCTAGTACACTGTCTGCTCCTTATTGAAATTAGCCAACTGGAATCCCCCGTCCTGCCTAGACAGGGCAATAGCCTAAACAAAGGCCTTTTCTTCCTTCTTTTCTCTCTTTGATTTTCTGCAGGCAGATTTCCACAGTTATTGCCCTATGGAGCTTTGTAGAGAGCCTTCCTTAAGAAACTAACTCACTGGGGAAAGATAAAGAATGCACAGAAATGTCAATATTCTCAGCTGAAAAGTTTGGATAATTTTTAATTTAATGATTTACAACTACCAAAAACAAACCACAGTTTTGCTTTACACCTTTTCCCTGGTGCTGCTGAGCACCAGGGAAAAAAAAAAAAAACTAAAAAAATTTTAAAATTAAAATCTACTAACAAAATTACTACAATACTCCACGTAATTAAATAATGAGAGCATAAAAAGACAAAAAAATTAAGCAGTAAAATTAAAACAAACTCTTAATAATTCAGTTAACATTATGCAGAATCAAGGGAACCATTACCAACAGAAAGCCGTTTTTCATTAGTTTCAACAAAATAATAATAAAAAAAGTTGAACTTGACAGTGTGAAAAAAATCTTGGTATAGAAATATGGCGACCTAATTTTCAAACAGATAGAATTTACGTTTATATTTTAATCTGCTGCTTTAATATGTCAAATTCACAGGTAGAGAAATTAAAGCGCTGTTTGCTTGTTTGTCTCCATGTGTTTGTGTGTATGTGCGCGCGTGCGTGCGTATGTGTCTGTGTGTGTGTGCGTGTGCACATTAAACCCACACGTGTGTTTAATGTGTCCTCGATAATAATATTTGTAAACACTTTTAGATGTAAGATTCCTCATTGTCATAGTAAAAAATATTTAATTAAGTTGAAAATTGCATAACTTTTCTAAACTTTTTATGTTATTTTATCTTTGTTGATACATGTACATCTCACGCAGATACAGGGTCTGATTTTTAAGACAACTTAACAACGTTGTTAAAAGAAATAGCAAAGTTGTTATAAAATACACGAATGGATCGGAAAACTCCCATGCAGCTGCTTTTTTGTTAATAAACAATTGTTCAATTATTGCGTAGTTACAGATGAAAGCAAGATCATAAAATAGCTATAGAATAAAGTTATGATACACTCAAATATAAATATATGTAAATACAGGGGACGTAATAGTTGTGAGTATACTTATTTTAAAATGTTTTGTCCATTTTATTTTTCCACTTTGTTATTTTTGTAAGCCCTCATAAATATTTTTATATTATTTTTACTCACTATTTTGCAATATATATATATTTATTTATTTCTCTTCTTTTACCTGCTGGGCTTTTTGTTCAACTTGTGCTGTTTTTGAAAGAACATAGTTTAAAAAAAAAAAAAAAAAAAAAAAAAAGCTTAGAAACTGCAAAACTGCTACGAGTATTTCTACTGCGGATGTTTTATCTAAACAGGAATCACACTGTAAAACAGTTATGGCATCAAAGGCATCTACTGTTTCTGGTATGCTTTAACCAGAAGTTCTTCTTCAGGTATTTGAAATATTTTTTCATCAACACGTCAAAACAAAACAAAACAAACAAACAACAACAAAAAAAAAAACAATCAAACTGAATATAATATAGACACAGTACATTCATATATGCCGTTTAACGCAAGGAAGCAAACTGCGACAGTGCATTTAAATCAAAACTGTGGCAAAATTAGCTGAGTAAGCAGAGCGTTGCATGAATAAGAAACACTTAAAGAACTTCCTGATATTTTCCTCTGGTCACCACCAGAGGTTATCAGCCCCCTTTCTCATGTCTGTGTCTGGTAGCGGCCTGCAGCAATGACGAAACATCGCGCAGACATAAACAAGGCAACGTTATGTCCTCCTTCGGTGTTTTCAAGATAGAGTCCGTGTCTGATCAGTTCAAAAGTAAAAACAATTTTAGAATTTTGATTAAAAAAAAAAAAAAAAAAAATGGAGACAGCTTTTATGACTAAATGTTGGGACATTTCTGTTTGAACAATTTAAACAGCGTTGACTTTTAAGTAGGAACATATAACGCTGCAGCGGGTAAAACATTAACATAATTCTCATGAAGCAATTCACGTCTAAGATTTCCTCTACAATTGTACGCTTGGGATTTTCGTACATACGCATGTTCAGTATAATATTGTATTATGTTTATATATAAATATTTATTTCCTTTTTGTTAGCAAAAATAGAAATTAGTCACTATATACTTTCCAACTGACTGAATAAAGTATTAAAATAGTATTTTAAGTTTATTTAACATCATATGTTTGGGGTGTTTGGACTTGCTAAACCACGCGTTTACTGTTTTACTGTAATATTAAATTAAAATTCAGAAAAAAGAAACTCCTGTCACAATGCTCCATAATATGAAAAGCTAAAGCAATTTTCAAAATATATATTTTTAAAACTTTAGTCTCCCAGTTTTATTATATTCAATCCGTACAAGCATTAATTTCCAACAAACAAGTTTTGTGCGCCAATTTAAAGCTTTATCAAGTCCAAAAGTCATAAAACAAAGTCCACGTAAGCCTATTGACAAGATACGGGGAAAGCCGCCCTACCTTCAATGGCTATATTGTGGGCGATGTCGTGTTATTATTTCCTCTTGCTGTGATGATTGTGTGGCCCGTTGTTTCGGATTGCTGCAGATTGCTGCTGTTGGTGTGAGTCCTACCTGTCCGCCGTGGTCAATAACACACACACACACACACACGCGCGCAGAGAGAGAAAGAGACACACACACAGTTCTCGTGAAACCATTGCTGACTTCCAGAGGGTTAGGAACACGATGCATATAACTATACTTTTTGCGCACTTCCCCAAAAACTGAAAAGAGCCCAAATGTCGGCGTAAAGCTCCGAAAGATGGCCAGAAAACCCAGGTCAAAGGATATCGCTACACTTCCCCTTTTTATGAATTTATGGCATGCCATTAAGCCCCGGCTGTCTAGACGGGGGAAATAACACCTTGTTTGCCCACAAACAAACCACCGAGCTCCGCCGTCCAGCCCCCTTATTTATTATTCACAATCTTCTGTGATGTCAAGGTCAAAGTGACCACATAGTCATGGTCAAGGGTAAAATAAGAAAAGCCAGAAGTTTCCACTGGTTGAAAATTCAGGAACCCAGACCAAAAAAAAAAAAAAGCTTCAAAAAGATCCGCAGAAGCTGGAAAAACTGACACAACGCTGCAAAAGAGTGGAATTAAACCACATCTCACCTAGTAATTATAAATTCAACAGAGCTTTTAGTTATCCAGATTGCAGGAAAGTTACACTTAAAAGTACCAGGGTTTAGAGATTGAAACTTAGAACTGAATAGTCGTGCCAAAGCCGTTTTAAGCCTAATCTAGTCCTTTTGGCATACGTCAACTCAGCTCAATGTTCATTCCAATTAGAAACCTAAATTACAGACTTGACGTGAACATGTCTAAAATAAACTTGCTCCAGCTTGTGTCTGATTCCCAGCTGCGTGGGATGTTCATTTGAACGTATTTTCCTTCAATCGTTTTAGTAAATATGTCTCGTGTAGGTATGCCTTACTAAGCTAAGGGGACAGGCAGTTGTAAATAAATAAATAAACAAATAAATAAATGAATTATATGCCTTTCCTACAGCAACACAAAAAAGTTATGTGCCTGTAAATATATGTGCACAAAACAAGCAAGAAATAGATTGTGTTTGCATTATATTATCAGTTGATCAACCAATCTGTATGAATATAACCCATTTAAAAATTCGCTCACATCAGTTTACTTTATGCAATCTTCTTCTTGCAGAGGGAAAGCTGTGTATGCCATATACACATTGGACAAAAAAAAAAACGCGACAGTGTGTCGAGATATTACGGTATTGAAATTGTGAAAATATGCGAATTCCTTACGTTTTAGATGAAAGAGAATTTATTTTTAAACAACGAGAAGAGGTGAGGTTGACAAAACAGTTACTGTGTTAATCGGCCTAGATCAGTGAAGCATGAAGATCTTGCGCACAACTTACCTGTTTTGGAGGCATTGGCCGCAATCCACACTGGACGGCGAAATACATACGGAGTGAAATACAAATTTATCTAAATACCAATGTCACACATTAATTTAGCAATGCAGACAGCACACACACTCAGAGGATGATTGCTTATCAGGGAAAACACGTAGAATTCGCTAATCAAATTGTGCTACTGTCAGAATACAAATTGTGTATTCTGACAAATACACAATTTGTCAGAATTCGTTTTTGCTTTTGGAATGTGGAGAGAGCTGAATATCGTTACCTCCGTAAAAATAACGGCACAAGTCTTTTTTTTTTCTTTTCAAAAGTAATTTTTGCTAAAGAAATTACCACCTCTTTCTTTAACAAAAAAAGGGAAAAACTGACAGACGATTGTTTTACGAAGGTGGAAATATGCTATTGTGTGGTGAAGACTGGAACGTAACTCACTTTATTGTTTCCCTTAATTTTATCTCACGTTACAACCTAAAATTTGTCTTAATAGATTTTTCTCAGAACTAGGTTTGATGCAGTTACATTGAACCAAATCTAACTTGACACGCTGATAAAATGTCAAAACTGACGCATAAGGTCGTGCAAATATTCAATATTTTGAATGACGGGGTTAGGATCGCCCTATGTGTAACAATGTCTTTACACTAGATGTCCAATAACTATTTGGTAGTACTGGTGTTGTAATGTAAAAAAAAAAAAAAAAAAAAAAAAAAGTACAGCAGTTTGGCAGCCCATTAACATATGTGCATCTCGAAACGAATTGAAATTTTCCGGTTGAGATGCTTAATTGACTTGAGTATGAGCGAGCATTTTCATAATCATCATTTATTTATGAAACACTGTTACCAGAACGCAATTCAACACCACAATACAGTTCACATACTGCACCAAAGTAGAAACGATACAGGCTTCGTATACACGACGTGTGATCATAGCTCCAACGTTACATTGAACAAGGTCATAACAAAATAAAACGATTGTGCATTTATATGTAATACTCACTTTAATGGTTTACAATCATTCCAGTTGCATGACAGAGTCCTTCACTGATAAAGGAAAACATACAGGTTTATGATACTCCGGTACTAGATAATATGAATTAAATAATGGAGGCATTGCACTATACAGATTAACAACATAGCAGCCTATGTTTTAGCCCAGGCTTTACAGAACACATCCCACATATGGGACCATTGCTTTTGAAATTCGGATGATTTTTTTTTCTTCCTTTTTTTTTTTTTTTAATTATTCTTTCTGATGAAAGTCTTCAATGTCAGTTGTAGAAACTGATTAAAGTCGAAAGTTCGACTTCTGCTGTCCATATGGCGATCATCCTCTCTAAAATGACAACAGTTTCCTTTGATTTTGATCTCGCCCATTGCAAGCACTTTGAGATGTCGTCAGTCCTTTTAAAGATGCAGACTTGAAGAAGGAGAAGAAGGGGAGGAAGAAGAAAAAAAAATAAAACACGCAATACTTGTCTTTGAAATACAGATAGCGTTTTAAATATTATATATTTATATATGTACATTCCTATAAAACAAAATCGAAGGGAACTTTCAACATTTTCACAGTTTTTAGAGGATTATCTCTAAACTGAGAAGTAGAGGGGAGGCTGTAGACGTGGTCGGCGGTGTTGGCTGATGTTGGAACTTAAATTAGAAATTTTAAACACTCTCGACCAAAACAACAACAGAAAAATATATAATGTTCTTCAGTCAAGTTCTTTCGATGCGAGAGGTAAACAGATGCCGTGTTGTTTTCGGAAGATTTGAGGTGCAGCCCTGTCTGTATCAAGTGGTGTGGATGTGATTGTTTTTGGATTTGCTGACGAATTTTTTCTCCTTGACCCGCCGGTTCTGGAACCAGATGGTGACCTGGCGCTCCGAGAGGTTGGTGGCGGCCGAGATGCGTCTTCTTTTGTCTTTGGTGATGAACTTGCTGGCCGCGTACTCCTTCTCCAGCTCCTTGAGCTGGATCTTGGTGTAAGGGACGCGCTTTTTGCGCCCGCGGCGGTAACTGCTGACCTCGGGCTGCAGGGGCACGACGTCTGCAAAGGAAAGAGGGGGACATTTTAGATTTTGTCCTAAAGATGTAATGCACACTACCAAGAGAACTCCAGCTGGCAAAAAGAATGAAATCTAGAAAACGGCGTGTAAGTGCGTGTGCAGGGGTGTGTGTGGGTGTGTGTGTGTGTGTGTCTGTATGTATGTATATTTTGTGCGCCGCGTGCGTGCGTCCTGCCTAGATTGGAGGTGGGGGTTGTTCTCAGGTGTGGTGCACCTGACATTTCAGAACATCTGATACAAAATGGATTCTAAAAATACAAATAAAAAAAATCACAGCACTCTTCCGCGTCCTTTGTTTCAGTAAATAACACAAAGCATCAACCTGCAGAAGCTCTGTTAGAGATACTTTTCAGCGGTGAGTGATCATCAATGCTTCTTTAAACTGCAGATTAGATCTACAAACCACAGTTACAGTTATTATTAATGGTGTCTTGGATAAATCTGTCGTTAGGGGAATTGGTAGAAAGAACATTGTATCTGTGGCAGAGAGGTGTACCCAAGGAAGTGCCTGATTAGAAAACTAAAAATTGCCAACAAAACTAACAACTGAATCGAGCTCTTTACAAAAGTATTGTGAAGTTTACGTGCACAAAGTTAAACATATAAGAAAACTTCAGCTATAGAAATCTGAACTGTGTTTAAATACCCTAAAGTAATACTTGGAAATTGTTTGTTTTTTTCTTCTTTTCTCAGTAATTGACTAATTTGTTATGGTTACGTAAATTGATAGTTCCCATTTACTTTTTAAAAAGTTTTAAAGCTGCTAAAAAAGTTAGCAGCTTTTTTAGTTCCATAAATTGCGAGCAAACTGTGACACAAAGTTTTATAATTCCTTTCATTTTAAAATCAAATGAGAGGTGGATTATTTTTTAAATTGTAAATAACTTAATATTGTGTGTTTTAACATTCTTCTAAATTAAATTTTAAACGATGACAATAGCGCAAAAAAATATGGAGTGGTGCTTAGTGTTTCTTTAGTTGTTGTTTTTTTATATATTTTCTTGCAGTTGTGTTCATGTGGGAGGACGTCACTCTGTGTGTTTGAGCACGTGTGCGCGCTTACTTGACAGCGTGCCCGTGCTTGCGTGGCTAGCTCCAATATATTTGCAACATAAAAAATGAGAGTAGGGGGCTGCAGGGAGTAGATGTGCTGGGGGCTGATGGGGGTGAGGGGAGGTTGAGGGGCATAAATGTGCAATTAAAATAGCTGCAGATTTCACAAAGATCATAAACGCCAAATGAGATGTGTGTTACAGCGAGTGACTATTTTACTGCATGATAACATGCGAGCCTTAATAAAAAAATAACGTAGAATGATTCCTGATTGTGATGCGTTTATCTGTCTAGATGGCAATACAGATGTTCTCTGCAGGAGTCCAGATTGGCCTGTATGCAAAAGACGCACCACAAGGCTCAGAGATTTACGGCCACAGTCCAAATCCAGCAGGCTGTGTCTCAGTCACTGTATTCTCCTACATGGGGCAAAGGTATGCAGTGATGTACCTTTATATTCTGCGTGACAGCAAACCTAGCCCCCTTCGTCATGTGACTGTGCCAGGCACAATGCTCAGAATATTGTCAGAGGGTTAGGCAGCTGAAAAAGTTTATTTATTCTAATATCGTTCTGCGTGTGCCACTGATTATCTTCCACCTTCGTTTGTTTTTATTTTAAGCTGAATATTTAATATTTAAGTTAATAAAAAAAAAAAAGACAACTACTAGATTCTTTCAAAAAGTTTATAATTTTGCACACAATTATGCAGTGAAATTGGGTAAATGTGCTTTATGGTTTAAAATGCAATTTAGATTTTAGCATAGATGAGACATTCTAGCACAAAATAATATAAATGTGAACTTAACGCTTAGATGTTAGAAGAGGACACTTGTCTGCTTGGATTTAAATAATGCTCTGAACATGATTGCACGTGTTAAATGTTGCACAAGCATAGTTGTGAGAAAATAATAATTCAATTCAGTTTATTTACACAGCGCCCAATTCACAACAGAGGTCTCCTTGAGGCACTTTATAAAAATCATTTAACTTCAATCACATATACTTTCCAATTGATCCTTGTTATCAAACAGTACAGTAAGCTCAGTTAATCAAAGTAGTTTAAAAAGTTTCTATTTCCGGAAATTTAATAACTGTATTATATCCATACCTGGGAAAGGTGATTTCCAGAGATGGGTTGACTGCGTTTGCTCTTTAGAGCAGTACACCTGTCCATCCCAGCCATTGGAGAGAGCCCAGTGCTGGTAGCCCTCCATGGGGATTAGGGCGTCGTGTCGCTGCTCAGGATGGGCGCTGATTCCGGGTACCACCGACACGTCCAGATATCCTGGGACGGCCTGGTACGAGCTGGCGAAACTCGGGTAGAAAGCAAACTCTTTCGGTCTGGTAGACAGTTCTTCCGTGGGGAGAGCCGTACTGGGTTCGGCGTATTTCTCCGCGGGGTGGTACGAGCAGGGCTTCTGCTGCAAGTTCACGTTGTGCGAGTGGGATAATCTACAGCCGTAATATGGGTTTCCAAAGGGGTAGCCGTAGCTCAGAGACGCGGTCGAAGACGTTTGGGGAGCGGGGCACTGCCGACCGCTTTCCGGAGAGGAAATATCCGAGTAGACGGAGCCCTGGTGGGTCGCTATGGAGCCAGAATGTCGTCCCAGCGCAGGGTGCGACATCAGGTCCCTGCAATGGGTCGCAGGGCAATTACCGCTCAGTCCCTCCATTGTTTGGCTTTTATTCTGGCTGCTTTCATTCGGGCTTTTTTCATAAACGTACATCAAGGTGTCCGCCCAGCGTGGATGCAGAACCAGCGAAGTCGTCATATCACGGGCTGCCGATGCTTTTTAAAAGTCGACTACTCCAAGACGGACACCTCATTTCCAACTACATTTTACACCGAGCGCATGCGCACACCGGGCCCAACAGTGTGTCCACTTCATTAAGAGTCTGGCACGTGATACGCTAACAAGTCCTGCGAGATTGGGTTTGAGAGCAGGGGCAGAGAAGCTCCTTTAAAGACCCACTGCCTCGCATGTCACCGTTTTTCCCCCACAGAAAGCCGAGTCACACCATTGGTTTAAGTCAGCTAGACCCACACCCTTAAAGGGAAGTTCTGGAAACGCTCAAGAGCTGGGCCACAGGAAAACAATCAGACGTTTAGCCGACTCTGTGAATTGACTGAAAATGTATATGCCATGGTGTTGATACATGAAGCAGTTTACACGTGTAAAAGAGAATGCAAGTTTATATTCATAAAGAAAATAATGAATGTGATTTATTTTTATAGATTTTTTTTTTACGTCGGCTGGAGTAGGAGCGCAATGCGCAATAGTTAATGTGGTCCGGTGCTTTACGCAAAGCATTGTGTTCGTGTGGTTACTTGCTGGCAGTTTAATTCAATAATCTACTTTGGTTAATACTAAGGTGAATAAATGTTTAATAAATTGGAAAATATCAATGCAAAACACAAGCACCTTCTTTGCAGGAGTCTTATGATTCTGTTTCACACTGACATGCAATTAATGCATTATATATCCAAATCTCTGTGTTTTGGATATATAATGCTATTTCAAAAATTACTGAAAAAATAGTAAAAGTCGTACATTAAGAAACAAATCAAACGAGAACATCTCAAAAATAAAATAATAATAATAATAAAAAAAACAAACAAATAAAACATGGAATCTACAGTGTGTGCGTTTTCGTGTTTATGTGTGTATCCATGTGAGTGGGATACAGAGGTATAGCTTTTCCCCCCCCCCCCCCCCACCCCCAAAACACAAAAAAAAAAAAAAAAAAAAAAAAAAAAATAAAAAGAGTAAGCCAACCCCCCCAAACAGAACAAACAGGCAGCAAGAGGCAGAAGA
>CAEGAE010088205.1:0-39183 GCA_903067095.1 Girardinus metallicus | reverse complement strand
TGGAGAAGGCCTGGAAGGTGAAGACCACAGTGGTGCCTGTGGTCATCGGGGCCCTCGGGGCAGTCACCCCCAAACTGGCTACAACAGATCCCAGGAACAACATCAGACATCTCAGTCCAGAAATGTGCAGTTCTAGGCACAGCCAAGATACTGCGCAGAACCCTCAAGCTCCCAGGCCTCTGGTAGAGGACCCGAGCTCAGAGAATGAAAGAGACCACCCGCAGAGGGTGAGAAGGGAATTTTTTTTTTTTTATAGATAGATGTACTTTTCATACAGCAGATGTCTAATGGTGCACCGCCTCTTCCTTCTGTTTCCCTGGTTCAATAATATTTGGTTTCTTTGTAAATAGCCTACCAAAGCAAACCAAACAATAATTCAAAGCTTCATAAAATTGCCTTTCCATAAACCAGTGTGATGTTTTAGAAATCTGGATTTGCCAGACTTACTGCAATTCTCTTCCCAAACACTAGAAGTCCCTGATAGGAAAATAGGACAAGACTTTTGTGTTTCCTTGAAAAAGCTCAAACTTTACAGATAGAAACAGTATATAAAAAAAAAGCATCTAAATTGAATAAAAAAATATGTATTCACAGCTGCTTTAATATTTCACTCTCTGTGTTGACACAAATTCGTTGATCTACACACACTGACTTAAAATGGTCCTACTTTCATTAAAGGTGACACATGCAGTGGATTTAAAAACAAAATCCAAAAACCAATTTTCTTTGTAAGTAGGTATTGCCCTTGAAAAAGTGTTACAGCACAACTGCATTAGTTTGAAGTACCGGGAGGATACAAATAATAAACAGAAGAGTGGAAGCAAAAGTCATCATTTTGGAATGAAGAGTAAAACAATGACGCATAACCATGACCATCTCGTTTTTTTTCCTTTTAAACGTGGAGTTTTTTAGTATTATTTTTGGTAGGAACAAGCGGGTAGAGCATTATTGATGACCATGAAAACATTTTACTACTAATTTGAGTTGGAAAATCCTTAATAGGAGAAAGGCAAAAATGTAAGTAAAATATTAAATTTAAAAATTGCCTGGAAAAAAAAAATGAGACGGTTTTTAGACTTTTTCATTTGCCCTCTGTATTTTGAAGAAATGCAGAGGGCAAAATTGTATTAATTCACATAACGTCTCGTTCATACATATAAAAACTAAACCAGTTTCAAGAAAAAATAAGCAAAAAGTTCACATTTTTTAAGACTATCATTTATCAATTTTGTTGTCAAATTTTGCTGCCTTTTGTGTTCATGGGAGGAAAACTTTCTCTCAAAAACATTTTTTTTGGAAAAGAAACAGTCTTACAACGGACAATATTTAAAATATCTGAAAATAAGTATTTGGTAATTTAATAAGTTATGATGGTGACCTTTTTTCATCTCGACTTTCAGGCCAATTTGGAAACTGACATTTAAAAGGCAATTAAAATCTCTCTCTCAGAAAGAACTGCAAAGAGACAGCACTTGAAATTGTTAAATGACTAGACTAATCAGCACTATAAATGGGTTCAGGTCCTCAAACAACCTCTTCAGAACAGAGATAGACAGTTGAGTTATTAAGATGAACGACAACCGGGAATGGACACACGCACACGCCCACCTACAGCATGCACACACTCAGGAGATGAGTGGGGGGAGAGATAACAATGAGAGGGTAAGAGGGTTAATAACCATCTCCATCACAAGGTTGCACTTGTTTATGCATGTACACACAGGGACGAGAGCGCGCGCAGGAGGATGCGCTCTTAGGTCAGCTTGATGAAATTGCACATGATAGATTGATGAGGCAACTGACAGGACACATCTTGTCGTGTTGCTGTCTCTTTATGTCATACATGCGTGCGTGTCGCAATGGGACCGAGACGAAGAAACGTAGTGACAGAGAGACACAGAGGACCGGGCGTTGGAGATTAAGGTGAGAGGAAAAAGACGACGGGGTTAAGAAAAAGAGAGAGGAAGCAGATATGGAGAGAATGATACTGTTTCAGCCAGGAGGGCAGCTCTTTGTCTTCCTAATGGAGCCATTACCTACGGGTGTTTGACCCCTGAGGGTCACCTTTGTGCACACTAACAGACACTGATTATTGTATGAGTAGAAGTGCCAAGAGCTGACAGACATTTACAATGCTGTGTAACTTTTATTCTATTAGCAAGATTGTTGCTTAATAATAGTCTTTTCATTTTCACACCATTTCTGTGTAATTCTTCCAACCGTTCTCTTGTCTTTTGAGGAAAAAAATCTCATAAGGCATATGAGTTTCCTATTTATTTATTTACTCTTCAATAAAAATCCAACATCAACTCATTTGCTTTCATCGCTCTCCCGTCTCACCTTCATCATTTTCCATTTGATTTGCCACACATCCCTTCTCATTGCAGTCCCCGCTGCTTAATTTAAATTGAAAGTGACCTTTTTGTGAGAAGAGGATGCACATGCGCTGACAAAGTGTGATGAAACCGACATTGGCTTCAGAAAGTCCAGTTTCACTTTTATGCAACACTGTGTGCACATATCTGTCCGTCGCTACAGGGCACAAAACACAATAACATTTTTTTCCTTTGAGGATTTTCATTTGCTTTTTGTCCATTGGGAGCAAATTACCCATAATGCAGAATCTAACATAAATCCACTGACCACAGAAATAACAGCAATAACAATTTTATCTGAACATTAAAATGAAAAGTAGAACACTGGACAAAAAAAATTGTTCAATTTGAACATTGCTGCTGGCTCCTCATACACTTCCATGCAAAAACAAATACCACTGAAAAACTTAGAGACCCCTCTTTTGGGAATATTGAAATCCAACTGAAAGCCTTTGGCAATACTTTAAAATTTATGTTTAAATGCACAGAGAAAACTATTTTACAGGACACTAATGTGTAAAACTCATAATGAACGTGTGAATCCATTCTAAATTCACAAAATGAAAAGTATATCCACTTATACTAATTTCTGTAAATATGTGTTCTCCAGGGTAAATCCAAATACTACAAATTAAGATCCAATTTTAAAATCGAGGATTTGACTTTAAGGATTTAACCATCTTTGGCTTTACATACAAGAATTCCTTGAACATAGTTTCTGATTGTGGAAACACAGAACTGTTACCACAGCTTGCAGAAAATGTGTTATGCTGCTAAATAAGAACAACCAGATCTAATGAGGACTTTTCATCCGTCTTTAAGTGCACTAACTAATGGTGAGAAAGCTGTGAGTCTTTTCTTTTTTTATATTTCTCTCATTGTCAGCATTCTGACAGGGCGTAATTGAAGAAAACAAAAAACTCAGACAGGGAGGATCAACTACTTTGTGTACATGATCAGCATGGAGTTTTCATACTACGATGATAAAGTGTTAGCTAGAGTGCTCTAGGTGGGAGAGCAAAGCAGAGAAGAAGATGAATGGTGAGATAAGAGGACACCTAAAGAACAAAGGCAAGTGAAGGAAGAGACGGATTATGCTTGAGAGTATCATTCAACAATTTGCCTCAGTGGATTGGGAATGTGTGTTAAGAGTCAATCTTCTCGTCTGCCAGAATGACTGCGTGTCACACAGCAGGTTTTGAGTGTCTTGAGAACAAACTGAGCTGAATTAGGTTGTAAATTGGACGGGTGGGATTGCACATGTTGCCGACAGACTTTATCATCTGGCTCTATTGTTTCTCACAGCCTCCGCTCTCAGAAAGCAACAATGACAACCCCAACGTTACTGCATCAGAGTCCTTCGATTTAGAACGAAGCAGGGATAGAAAGATACAAAAGGACCAGGGACAGTGGCAGATACAGAAAGTTATAGAACTTTTCTGATGAGGAGCGAGAAGGTGAAGCCTCAAGACACCGGCTGACTTCGATAGCTTTTTCTCCCATTCTCAGCCCATTGCTGCCACTCAATTAAATTCTGATCAATGGAAAAGCCTCATTATCCCTACTGCCTGCAATGCTGTGGAATTGATCTTTCTCCCAGTAGACCAGCAATACAATGTGTTATTACAAACTCCGGTCAAGATAACCGGTCTTCCCCAGTGCAGGTCGTGTACCATAAGAAGGAGCACCACTCCAATTCCGCAAAGAAGTAAAGTTCTTCACTGCAGACGAAAATATTCTTACAAAATTCTGTAATTAAAGGCTACTTATTATACAAAATTGTCTTTTTGCACGTTTGTATGTCCACCGTCTTTATTTCTTCTAGCAGCAGTCAAAGCACTAGAACAAAAAAGGAAACACCCTGCAGCTTTTTGGCGACACCTAAATGATTTGTTGGTGTCTACAAAATGAGCCATTTTCAAAAGTCTCCCAGTTGTTAAGTCACAATTGGCAGGCACCTAGCAAACCCACAAATTTGAACAATCTCAGCTGAATCCTTTTGGTACCGCTGAGCCACGGCTCTAGTTGAAGCTCTTCACCAAGCTCCTCTCTCTATAGCGCAGGATCTCATTTCAACATCTTTTAACCAGTTTATTCCCCAACCACAAGATAGCAGTCCACCCCTTTCTGGTTGGACATATTTAGTTCAACATTTTCCCAGCTGTTAGAAAACTTATATCCTATTTGGGAGTGCTGTCGCTAGTCAAGTGTCCAACGTTATTGCTCAAATAACCAAAGGTCTGAACTTGCCATTTGTCACCTCCAGTATGCAAAGTTAAGCCAGCTGGCAGAAACTAAAAAGAAGGTGAGTGCGCACACACACACCCACGTTCACCCCATCATGTTGAAGTACAATAGATGTTAGTGAGGGCAAAGAAAGAAAAATATGGGTACTCTGACAGATTCAAGGACAGAAGTGTCCAGGGGAAGGCTTGTTTAGAAACCACCTACCGTCAACCCCCAAGGAGGCCGACAGATGATAAGCCACAGGGACAGGAGTGCCTAGCAGCTTGATGAAACACACAAAAAGCCACACTGCATTTTAAAGAATATGTGACTGCTAGCTGATGGGGGATGGAGGGCATAAAAACTGTTTACCACCATTAATACAAACCCAAAAAGTTTTATGTGTGTGCCATTGTCTTTTAAATGCTCTCACATACACACACACACACACAGATATAAGTGAAGCTAAAATGCTGTAACAAGCACAAACAGGAACAGTAAGCACACAGAAGGGGGGATGAACAGAAATGTCACCCAATCATATATGCACTAGTGCTATTTTTAAAAATGACAAAATTGAAGAGTGTGGAGGAGAATATCACAGTTTAAATAACGGGGGTGGGGGGGAGGAAATAAATATTAAGAATAAAAAACAGCATTTAGTCATAACTCATAGTCCGCAACACACAAATAACATACAACAATCCCAGAGAAGTACAACATATTTAAAGTTCTTACAAATAACTAAAATATATCTTACTTTAATAAAAACAAACTTACATTTTTGTCAACACCTAACAAGGATAATAGCAACAAACTAAAATATATTGAAATAAAACTATTGGTCCCTTTTTTTTTTACATTTATTTGGTGTTGTAAAATGCTTTCTGTTTCTAATCATTTTTGTCAAAATTAATATTTCTTGCTCAAATGGTAGACATTGAAGGTGAGACAAAGATGGCTGTGCCTCATTTCAGGCAGAATACTCGTTTGTGAATCCAAGCAACCGTTTTATTTTCTTTGTGTCACTTTTTAATGTTGGCATGTAGTCATATTAAGTCATCACCTTCAATAAAGCTGTTAGTAACTTTAATTAAGTAATAAATCAAACTTACTGAAAAACAAGTTGATGCAGGCAGTACTTCTGCCTTTCTGAAGGGGGCATGTGTGAAATGTTCTTGTATAAAAAGAAGAGCAAAGTGCACTGCATCATGAGCTGGGACACCTAAGCTTACAAACTTGCAAAAAAGGGGTTTCAGATTAATGTAAAAATGAAATGGAATTGCTTAAAACATTTTTTAGACTTTGTGACAGAAATAATTATTCCATTCTTTTTCAATTTGTGATATCCTAAACTTGCAGTTTTTCATCGCACTCAGGGAGTGGTACGGCGTATTCTACTGTAATGCATAGAGCACACGTTTTTCAATGGAGATGTGTTTGTATGACTATTATTTATCTAAAATTTTGCATGTCATTTGGTTGTTCAGATGGAAAGCCAGGCTAAGTGCTAGAATGCTTGCCATTTTCAAATCCACACTGAGAAAAGCTCGCAGCTCTTTGACCCTACCCTTAAAAACACAATGACATAATTGCACAATGTCAGTATGTAAGCGCTGACATATCTTGCTGGTAGATTACCTCCCAAATACATTTTCCTCATACCATTGCATCCTGCTGCTGAAGTAAGCTCTGACACTGACATCTCGTACCTCACCACAAATGAACCTCGCCGTGCATCTCTACCTGTCCACCGTAGTGCCACAGGGAACCCGAATGAAGCATGGTCAGGGATAGCATTACCCGCTCAGCTAGGATAGGGCATTTCTCCTAAAACCTCCCATGGGACGGTCGATGGAGAAGAACTAGCTGTCACTTCTAAATTATTCACTCGCACTGGTAAATTGTGTTTTTTTTCCTATTGCCTTTGCTTACTTTACCTTATCTTGCAAAACGATCGCAAAAATGTCTAAATGGGTAGAATTGGCTTTTTGGGTGCAGGTGATGCATTAGCTATTGTCTATCTCATCAAAAAATGCTTACTACACAATTTGTCTTAATTTTCATGTAGTGAATGAAGCTGGAAAATAAATATCCAAAGGGCTTCATCTGGATTGACTTTTTATAAATGACAGATTCTGTTCGTGACGACATATTACAGAACCAGAATAAACTAGAATAGATGCGTAGAGGATCCAAATTTGCCTCACGAGGTGACAGGAGAAGGTAAGTGTGTGTGACAGCCACTACTGTCTCCTCAACTATCTGTATTTACTAAGACTCTAACAAGATCATGAGAGGAGATCGTGTGGCATTAAAACAGCAAGACATTTCTTGTCAAACTGAGGTCTGTTTCGCAAAGTACAATCTAGTTGGAGCAAGATGAACACCGCAAACTATGCTTCTTCACGTCCAACATCACAAATCCATTGAGACTCTTATTGTGAAGTAAAAACCCAGTCGACAGCTATATTTTGAGGTATCATTTTCAATACCCTATAGAAAACAAAAAACGTTAACGTTATCTTCATATCTGAGACCCACTTAAGTGATATGCTGACAGTGAAGGAACTGGAAAGTGCTTCACACCAGACACCTTATTTTAACAAAAAAATAAAAATAAAAAATTTATGCCATTATTGCTAGTTGTTACAAAGTGTTCAGAGTGTTTACTGTTCACTGCATGCAGGTTTTCAAATAAGTTCAAAAAGAACATGGTGAAACTTGGGAAAAACTGTAATAAACTCAGTCGAAAGTCTCTTCAAAAGCCAATGAATGCTGTATTTAACAACAAATTCTATTGATTTCAATGATTAGTTGCCTTGGTAATGCTGTGAAGATGAATAGAAGCTATTTATTCTAAATGTGAGGCGAGGACAAGTCAAACATCCATCAGACCATCCAACTTGCTTCGTCTCAGTATAATCTTTCTTCTAAATAGCCTCTGCAGTACTCCACCAGTGACCTCAAGCATTTCCATAGGAGACACTTCACCAGCTTCTGCGGCAGCCGGTGAATTTGGAGATAAGACAGGGCCGCTGAAATACTGAGCAAGATTTGATTTGAGACCTGGTCTGTCTTGTGAAATGTTGCAGCTTTGAGTGTTGATGGCCAGGGTATCGCACTGTAATTAACTGTGCAAGAGGCCACTCTCACCATCTATGTTGCCATTTTTCTCATTTTTACTTGAGTTCTGCATCAAAGGTAGACTAACTTACAATTATCACATGCTTAAAAATGTGGTTTTATTTCAGTTTATACTTTACTGTTAATAAAATAACATCAGCCTTTACAGAGAATACATTTTCTGATCAGATTTAAAGTGAATCATACAGTTTGAATAATGTCCGTAATTCAATGTCCTCTTCTTCGTTCTGTATGAATTTTTTTTCTAAGTTATTAAAGATACATTGACGTGAGGGAAATATTGCACACACACACATAATTACAAAACACAGTCGCTCTGACCAGAATGCAAAACGGCCTTGCAGAGCACTGACAGCACTGCAAAGCCATCATTTATATATATGTGTGTGTGCGTGTGTTTGGAAACAGTAATAAGTTACAGCCTGCATATTTCGGGAAAAACATATTTAAATTCTGGAGCTTTAAATCTTTTATCAAAAACTTAGAAAGACTTAGCACTATGTTCCTGAATATAAGTTTTACGGATGAAAGTAAACATAATCCATGTACACATTTTAACAACATATTACATAGAATGACACATTTTGTAATAAAACTAATTTTAAAGTTGATATCAATAATTGTCCACCAATAAAAAATAAAATAACACTTGTTCTTGCTAATTAGGCAACTAATAATAAAGCTCTATCATAACCCAGACATTTGGCATGTATTTCACCTCATCCCAAAGCACACACAGATTCTTCTTTCTCCTGCAGGTCTGTTAAAATGAAGCTTTCCTGTGCACTGTCATCTGCTTTCTGTATGTTTAGCATTAGGGAGAGGGGAAGAGACAGTGATTATATAATACACATATTAATCTACTTAGCGGAGTTTGAACAAATTGAAACCGCAAATGCCTTCTGAAGTTTGTCGTATTGCGTCGAACTGAATTATAATTTGGCTGAATCTTAGTAGAACTGTAATACACTGAAATTAACTGGGTTGATTTTAGTTGTAATTTCAGTGGGATGTGTTTTGTAGATATAGTGCACTTTACAACTGTTTTTATTTGGTGTTCTATGGGAAAAAAAAAAAAACATTTAAGCTTAATGTAAAAAACACACACACACACACAAAAAAAAACAGCACAAATGAGAAAAACATTACCAATAAACCTGGAAGCTATGTTGTGTCTCTCCAACAACCAAAGACGTCAATGCTTGCTTACAATTTGGAGTCAATCTTTCTACAGTGAGAGAGTATTCATAAGTGGATTACACACCAGCAGGTCATAAGCCAGTTGTCCTTATTCTGTTGTAATCTTCACAACAGTGCTAATGGAACAAAATAACCAGTTGTGACTTTTAATGTCTAAAAATCATTACACATGTTTGTAAGTATGCATTTGAACTACTAAAGGTAAGGACCAAAGTCGTAACATCCAAGAAAAGAGAGGAAAATGATTCACTGTAACGGAAAGCATACTAACTCTTCACATCAGTGTTCACTAGCTCCAAAAAATGGATAATTGGTTTCAGGTTTTACATCAGTGGAACAAGATGTGGCCTTCTCAAAACCATCGGACTCTTTCACAAAATACTTGTATAATATAATGGCAAAAAGAAAACACCCTTAAAACTGCCTCGGATCACTCATAACTCGCCTACATTAGTTAGGCTCCATACTACTCAGTTGTAATGTTTTACTTAGTCTGGATCTCTGAATCAACAGGGTCTTAATGGGGACAATTGGAAAATGTCAAATCTTGCCATTTCCCAATGTCCTCCGTCTTGAACTTGTGGTTTTAGAAGCCATCCGACATCACTAGGACACACCTTTAGGTTGTAAAGCCAGCTGACCCATCCAGTTGCAGGATGGTAGCCCTCAAGGATTGGAGTTGGTGACCCCTTCAGTAGAAGATTGCAACAGTCCAGTCAAAATCAAGACTTCAATGTAGCTGAGACCTAAAAAAACGGAATAAGTGCCAATAAAATCTGGACGTCTTCTAAGGAAAATGAGAGAAAATGTTTTCCAGGGATTTCAAGGCATGACAACAGTTGACTTCAGGTCACTACTGCTACTGTTAAAAGTTAATCCATCGTGGAGTCTAGTTGCTGTTCTACAAGCTGTATTGTATTCATTGAAATAGATTAATATGTTTCTCTTGTAATTGTGCACATTCTGTCAAGGTGCATTTCTCGGTGGGTGTGCACCAGCAGTGCCCTCTCTTCCTTGTCAAGGTTGAACTGAACCAGCATCTCAAGCATGCACAGACCGTGCACTTTTAAGCCAACAAAAAAACTCTATCCATTTACTCCCACACGCTTGAGCCGATGCACAAAAACTATGCAGGCAAACAGGCGAAAACTCACCTCATCATGACTCCTTATCAAACCACTGAATGGAGCCATTGAAAAGTCAGTGATTTCGATTTATTAAAACCATTTAATAACAAGCCTTGGTCTCTTTCTGTCCTCACAGGAGCTTCAGCATTCAGACGCAGAATGACAGGGTCATCTAGGCGGAATGTGGGCTTATTGTGCAGAGCCACATAAAGGATCATTTCTTTCAAGGACATGCTTACCGGAACTATCACGAAGTGGTGTCTTACCTGGACGGCAGGAGGTTCATTCTAGGGCCAAAAAGTTGGAGATCTTAGAAATGTTTGTGGCTAAATAAAGGAATAGACGAACACATTTTAGTACCGCAAGAAAATACTCATACTCACAAAGTTTAAAGTTTTTAAACTAGGTGAAATAATGACTAATATGACTGCCTTGGGACAAGAAAGCAGTTGCGTTTTTTTTTTTGTTTGTTTGTTTGTTTGGTTTTTTTTTTTTCTAAAAACAATATTGCTTTACATTCTGATTCAGACTAAATGAATCAAACTTATTAACAGATTCTGTTCTATGAGTTGGTTTGAGTTGCTCTTCCCAAAAAAAACCCCATTAAATCTGACTTGCACCTGCATCTTAAAGATTCCAAAGTGTAGATTATTTGTATTAATAATTTTGTTAATCATTGTGTTATTATTATGCCACTCTTACCTGCTGGACTTTGTTAGTATGTAAAGGAATTTTTAGGACTTACTCATTTACTGAACACTGCCTCACATTCAAATAGACTTTAATGAAGTTTTTGGGCTAGGAAAGGCTATATTCATATTCCCCCAGACATGTGGCCTGCAGCTCCCTCATTACCCCACATCCAACCCCAAACTACTTTCTGCCCTACTGTAAAAACAAAATCTGTTGAGCTTTGCAAATACGCATTATTAATACTGCATGTGTGAGTGCTAATGTTACAACTGGACACATGGTGTACTACTATATTATGAGCACATGGAGCTCTTTCAAATAGAGCAGGTGGTTGCGGGATGGTCTAATAAATCACACCACAGATCCTTGTGTGACAGTTTACTGCTACTAACTGCAGCCTCTTTTTCAAAATGTGAATGTAACCCCGTCTATTTATAAATAACAAGAGCGTGAGGCTAATATCCCATCCTCGCCAGAAATGCTTTGGACTCACTTCCTCCCCGTCTCTCATTTTTTGTTCCATCCCCTGGCATTTTCTCTCTCTCTCTGGTGTTTCAGCAGGTAAAAAGCCTATTTCCCTGCTCCCCTAAGGGAATGCTGACCTAACTGTCGGTGCTCCCCGGAGCTCCAGCTAACTCTGCAGACCCATTTGTCAACGTTGACCCTGAAATCGTCCCTCTTCCCATCCGTTTCTGTTCATATCCCAGCCCTACCTATTTTCTTTCTTCTGGTTATTTTTAAACCCTTCCCACATGTCTTGCTATATGCCTTTTCTTCCACAAAAATGAGAAAGTACCAAAGGCTTCAAAGGACCAGATGAAAGGAAAAGGACAGGACGGCAAAAGAAAAAAAAAGAGAGGGGAAAAAAGACAGGTAACCTTCTCAAAAATATTGTCCTAAATCAGATTAAATTACATTTTAAAATAGGAACTTCTTGCTATGCTCATCAGCATTTTCATTTAACTTTGACTTGCCGTATAATGTTAAAGATGTCATTCACAACAATGAAGCTAAGGCAAATTATCTCCTGACTCTGCAGTTCCCTTCAGCTCAATGGAGCATTTTAGCACCCTCAGCAGCTTTTTTTTTTTTTTTTCCTTTCAGAATCACAGGCCAAATTGCCATTGCGTCAGTTTAGTCTCAACTCTCACAAACCTAATTTCCAGCTGCAGCTGCCAGATGTACTCAACTAAAAAGCTTTAAATCCACTGTAGAGTGTTTGGCCAGCACCAAGCTACAGATTTATGAATTTATTGGGCGATTATGAAAATCTAAGGAGAAGTTTATGAAATGAAGAAATTTTCCTAGGGAGGATAAACCAAATTGCAATGTAATAAGCTGTCAGTGTGACTGTAAGTATAAAACTTCAACAAGGAAAAGTAAAAAAAATAAATAAATAAAAATCTAGTTTCTTTTCAGTTCAGTGTACCTAAAAATTTCCTTTTGATATCATGGTGGTTAACTGGATGGTCTCTACATATCTGGTCAGAGGCTGCCTGGAAGAGGCCTTCTATGGGAAATGATGAATTATCCATGACATATGCCAAACATCAACCTGTATGCAACCTGAATGCAATTTATTAAAAGACTGTCGGCACTGCAGACTCACTTAGAAATTAAAACAAAAAAAAAAAGCCAAAAAGCAACAAAAAAAAAAATTATGTGCATGCACCTCCAAATTGCACATATAACTTCCTCTTGTCTTTCAGGATTAATGCTGAAAGTCTAGAGGAAGTTGTGAGTTTAAAATGCTCCATTGGAAATATAATGCAACATTACAATAATAATAGCATGACTTAAAAGAAATACTAATTCATCTTTAAGAGCCTTGATGTGATCAGTATAGAACGCTATAGAAAGTTTTCACACGTGAAAGTTTTGTAAGACCCTCTACCAGATTCAGTTTGGTAGAGTGCTGCACTCTTCTTCTTGTGCTTGAGTTTCCTTCTTTGCAGTAAGGCTGAAACTCATTGTAAAGGCACAAAAACTGCCTATATATGCGCAGGAAAATTCTCCAATTCGACTAACTATCCTAGTGCAGATGTGGCAACTATGGTAACAGCATTATGACAGGATGATCAAGAACGCAGAAAAGAAACATCGGTGGGTTGATTCCTAAAAGTGTGTCAGGGTTGTTCTTGGGTTAACACTGAAATGAGATGAGAATTTTCCACAATACAGCAACATCCAAATTGTACTGTAAAGCCAGTGTGTATGATGCTCAACAAATTGATTTAGGGTCACAAAGTTCTGTTTTCACCTGAGTGGCCATACAGTAGCAGCAGGATGCAACTGAGGGACTTAATATGACTCGCACTCTATCGTACTATTAACTTAATTAAAGGGTGCTTTTAAAAATAAAATAAAATGCCCATTTGCCTGGCCCAGGCTTTTACTAAGGGCTCTTTTATTCCAATTCTCATCCGTGTTCCTTTCATCACTGCTCCTCTGTTGCTCACTCGGAAGGAGGAGAAAGCTGTTGAGTCATTCCTTCGTTGTCCCCATTCTCTTCCCGCTATCATCGAAGTCAGCTTAATCCAACAACAGCACAACGCAGAGAAGGAAGAGCTCGCCGCACTATGTTAGTTACATGATGAGACATGACACTTTAAGGACTACATATTAGGGACTCCGCAGTTAAAAAGAACCGGGAGTGCTGAGATAAGTTTCAAAGTGACCTGAAAACCCAAAATAGTTCAGCCTAAAAGAAAAGAGAAAAAGGAAAATCAACATGTGCAGCAACATTTAAAGAAAGAAAATGATGAGGATGTGTTTGCTGCCACCGAAAGTCATTAAAACCTTTTTGTAAATCATGTTGCTTTAACTTTGACAGCATGCTGTAGTCTGGGCAACAGAGTGTGTATCTATCTACCTACATAAAAATACCACTGCAAATCTCTGTGAAAACAAGATAAAAGAGGATTTTATCTTGTTTACTTTCAACCAAGGGGTTGAAAGTATGTCACGTAGTAAAAAAAGAAAAAAGACAATCCAGTTTCTTTTCAGGATTGACAAAACCTCTTACGTTGTCTTTCATGTTAATGGACATAATGCTCCATTTTTCTTTTTTCCTTTTTCTGATGGAATGCTGTAAGAGCAAAGTGCTAGAGGTACATCAAGCAGAGAGAGACGAATAAACCATGAGTGCCGATAAAACATGAATAACGCCATTTTCCCAGAGAGAACCCCTCCCCCCCACGATGCTTGCAGCTTGTTCTTTGCACTTGTTGTGCGATTCATCCTTTTTTTTTTATTCCCTCCACCCGTCCATTCATCTATCCATCCGCGCTCCTGCCCATTGAGACCGCTGCTTTGGAACAATTAAGGTTGACTTTATGCTCCACGGGGCTTTCCATCATAATGGAAAGGCGAGTGGAACAAGAGAGAGGCTCATCGAAGGGATATTTAATTCATGTCACTCTTACTTCCTGCATTTCTACGTTGCCTGTCTTTTAGCACAGCTCACTGCCCCAAACATGGTGCGGCTAAGGCTGCACTATTTGAAAACTAAAGGGGGAGACCGGTCCGTTTTCATGGAATTGCGTTGCTGCAGCGGAGGAGCTCTACTGTACTGCACGCAGGATGCCGTGAGCATTGGCGAGAGCCAAGCCAGCCCAAATCTAACACTATCGCTCGCTGCAGAAACTGCAGAGGAACACCGCATTTCTGCATGACTGTGACTTGCTTTAAAAGCTTGAATATTTATGAGTGTGTGTGGTGTGCCTGTACTTTTTAAGTGTGAAACAAATGAAGCAAAGGGGTTGGGGGTGGAAGAAGGAGGCGGGCGGGCACAGAGAGAATACATAGGCTTAAAGAGAGGTACGGCTGGATCAAACAACCAACACATCCGTGGCTGTTTAAAGTGTGCTGTAGATTTGTGCAAAAAGTGTGCAGACAGAGGGAAAATGAGTGCGGTTGTTGCCAACCCCTTTCGACACAGCTTCGATAAGGGCAGAAATCTCTCGCTACGATCTTCAACCGCTTAATAGCACAGGCGATGAAAAGTGAAGGAGAGCGCGGAGATCAGAGAGATTTCGAGATTAGATGCAGATGAGAGGAAGAAGTGGGGATGGAGAAGGGATGCAGGAAGACCTACTTTGATGAAACAAACTCGAAAGATTCTCAATAGTTGTAGCCTGCATAATTCTTTTCTTGTTTCTTTCCGTTTTTGTTCTCAGGGCGTGATGCATGGGTTTATGTTTTTGGAAAAAATACATCACCTGTTTTTTTTTTTCTTATCCCTGAGGATTGGGAGGTCTACTTTGGCATTGCTCTTTTAATTTAATCAAACTTTGAGTAAATGCCTGTTGTCTGACCTCAGAGCTTGGTGGATTGTAGTTCAAATCCCAAATCCAAAACTGGAAATATCAGAGTGGTTACACAGAAAGAAAAGCCAGCAGCCTGCACTAAAAAAGCTGTGGCATAAAACCTATGCAGCATTAGAAGAAGTTGAAATGCTTAAATGTGATTGCAGATACGTGCTTATCTTCCCAATGTGCTTGCTGTACCATTTCCTGCATGCTCCAAGATTTCCAGTCAGATGAAACCACATTAGCATCCTGACAAATGAACATCTAAGCACTAAAGAAGATTACCCTTCATGTTCCAGGTATTTATCCAGAAACGAAATGCCACAGGCCTGTATGTGGACCTGGACAGAGTTTGAATGAACTGTATATATATTAAATCAAAATGTAGGAATCTGATCAGATTGAATTGATTTGGAATGACCAGAATTGATTTTATCAAGATGTGGACTGAAACAAATTTTGCTTAGTAGGGTAATTGAACCGGTATTTTGTCGCTTGTCCTCCCAGTCCCGTCTCCTCAGGAGTGAGGTCATCATAAAATCTATATATATATATATATGTATAGAGAGAGAGAGAGAGAGAGAGAGAGAGAGAGAGATTGAATTGGACGGAATTTTAACTCTATAATCTGGCTAAGAACCTACGCTTAACTAGAATATGATTTTTTTTTTTTACTTTGTGTGTATAAGCCACACACATGAGATTCGGTGACCTGACCATAAGAGGATCGGTCGCAGGCAGCCCCTTATCTTCCATTAGATGTTCTGTTAGATGATTGACAGCAGTGATATTTGTCCATAATTTGTATAAAATCTATTGACATCCACTAAATAATATCAGTAGGGCTGGGCGTAAAATGGTGTAAACTTTAAACCTGAAGACTCATTCAAAATTTCTTTCTACTTCTGTACAAGCTATCATCTACCCCTCCTATTTGATTGTTGTGGTGGGTAAAATCCTCCGATTTATGCTTTATGTGTTGCGAACACATTTTCGTGTCAACAAATATGCTATTATGTCAGCGCCCCTGAGGGAACGGTGTTTAAATTCATGAGTGTGACTCAGGAGCATGGGTGACAGCAAATGGTAGTCTGGAAAAAAACATAAATAAAAATACTGGTTGACATGTTTTAGCAATCAATGTAGTCATTACAAAGGAGTCAATGACAAAATTGTCAGTTTAAATTTAAAATATGCAGTTTAAATATCCTGAAAATTAGGTTATCAAATGTATTTTTTCATTAATAGAAATGTGAATATTCATAACACATAGATGGAAAGTGAAATTAGGGCCGATGCCAGGGACAACCTGAGGCATAAGCAAACTTTGTGATTGCTCACAGCCTTCTGTTGGTGGGAAAGCACAAGGTGCACCTGGATTTATACACAAGTCCCGTATTAATGGTAACTTAATGATTTCTGCTGTTGTGTTTCAGTTGGTGTCAAATTGAATGCACACTGTAACTTTACGTAAGCAGAACAAAAAAAGAACCCTGCACACAATCGTAGATTTCAACATCAGAATTACACTGGGTTTTTGGCTATTGCATATTTAATAAATTATGTTATACTTTTATATATTGTTTACTTATTTTATGTTCTGGCATTGCCTTACATTTGCATGGAAATCAGGCAGTCTAGTTCATTTAAACTGCCTAAATTAACTAGGCAGTCTAAATTGTTGTTGTTTCCTTGCACTTAAGTGCAAGGTAACAACCCAAAAAAAAAAGGTTGAGACATAATCCAATCTTAACCAACATTCTAATGGTTTATCCTCATAATAACACATCAGTGCAACAAAAAACTAATGAGGAAACAATGATTTCAGCCTCATATAAGATGTCTGCTTACATAAGACAGACAGACAGAAAGACAGATAAATAGATAGATTGATGCAGTCGTATCAATCTGTGCCCAAGGTGATTAAAATCACTGCAGCAATAACTGGGGAAAAAAATGAAAGTAGAAAGATTTAGTTTGGCTTAAAAGGCTGGAGAAGCAAGTCGCTGCTCAAGGATGAAACGCAAGATGAAGTGAGTAAGGAGATTAAAGACAAAAGCAAATGTCAACAGAACAGGAGTATTTTAACAAAATTAATTCATGTTTCTGTCATTTTATAATACAAGATGTTGGACTTTTTCCACTTGGATTTGTCAGTTTAATACTGAGAAAAGTGTTTTGGCATACAATCATTATTATATTCTGTTGTACATCATCTAAAGTTTTCATACAGTGATATTCAAAATGAGTTCAGATGAGGCCTGATTGTCCGATTAAATGTACATTTTAAAAATAACTTTTCGGCACTAAACACTTATTTTTTTTATTGTTTTTCATTGGTCTTGTGTACATGTGTTTTCATTATGTGTAAAAACATCACGATTCTTGAAAATCTTGAAAAATTACACCCGTGTGCAACTAATCTGTAATTGATTTATCTTAATAATGATGATACTATAATAAATGAACTACGTAGTGTTGTGCGTGAACACCAAAATGTTGTGTTTGGAACATAGACCTGCTGAGCTCCATACTTAATTTTACTGTTTTATTTTACAGGGACAGATACATTCAACATTGCCTCTTAAAAATAAGTAGATGCTTTGTGTGCATGTTTCTAGCAATAGCTAATTTGCAGCTCCTGCCCCTATGTAGACTTCAAGGATTAAAACAAATTTAAAAAGAACAGAGGTATCAAACATTACAACCAGTAAAGTAAAACATCAAAATATTTTCAGACTGCCACATGTAACCTGCAAACAGCACTTGTTATGGCTTTCTTTCGACAGTGGCTTTCCTTTGGTCTTTTTTAGAGGTGCCAATAAATAGAGCAGAACAAAAAGATACTTCACAGTTTTTCGGATTTATTTGTTAAAACAAAATTAAAACCATGTAGTCTTTCCCTTCATGTAATCATTATGCATCTATTTGCATTCGTCTATACGATATACAGAAATACAATTTCTTTGTAAAAGAATGTGAAAAATGTTCAAGAGGTGTAGAAACTTTAGCAAGTTATGAGAGTGTTTGTTGTATTCGTTGGTGCATGTGTGCTGTTGCAATCTCTAACTGAGAAATCCAGACAATGGAATTATATAAGAGAAAATAAAGAGTGGAAATAACACTCATACTCTCAGCTTACAGCTCTATTTCCTCTACTTGCACATATTCATTCAAATCGATTCCCCTTTGAGAAGTGAGGGGCCATTTCTCATCCTCAAGACAGGTGAATCCAGCTATTGGAAACATACACACATGCAACTTGGATGCACACACACTTAAGTGTTCCTGCGCTTACAGCCCCATATTTACACAAACCCTATACTTGAAGAATACAAAGTAAAAAGAGCTAACAAGTAAAATGCCACCATGGGAATCTCACTGCGGACAGTGTTCCTGATGTAATAGAGGATCTGACAACACCCCAGTGATGCTATTATCGTACTCTTCTCCCCTCCACAGCCAATTACAGAGACACAAAAACAAATCATCTTGGTACTCAAACCATTGATACAGTATGTGCACATAAATATAAATGCACATTGTGACTCTGCAGTGTGGTAATCTAGTTTATTGGGCTGAAAATAGAGAAGTGACTGTGTGATTTAAGGCAGAGGAAAAAAAAATAAATGCCTTCACAAAGTAATTGGACAAATTATTCTATAGAATACGTAACACGAGCGTCCTCTCTTGTTGTTTGATTTGCCATTTGACACCACCGAGCAGCAGCAAACATCACAAAGCATGTTTGTGTGCGTGTGTGTATGTGCGTAATAAGACCCCCCCCTCCCCTCAGGGGTGACAACAGGGATGGATGAATAATGTCCTTTGATCACAGTAACACCACACTCCCACAAATCTACTCCATTAAAGCTGACAGTTACATCAGGTATGTGGGGCTAACTGATAAAAGAGTTTAAAATTTTACCATATTAAAAAACTTTTTTCCAACCAAAAAGCCTCCAGCCTTTTATGATGGCAACCTTTAATGGAACATGGCATAAATTCAGACAGTCAGGAATACAGTATTCATAATCCCTGGATTGATTGTCAAATAGAAACCGGCTCTATGAATCTATAAATTACATAAACAAAGCCACAGTGTGGGTACACTGTGTGTCACTGTTTAATTAGTGGAATGGAAACATCGAGTAAGAGTCAGTGATGGAGGGATTCCCTTTACAACGAAGTAGAGTAGTCAGTCTTAATAAAAAAAGAAAAAAAAAAGGAAAAAGAAAAAAGACCTGAAGCAGAAGGGTGGTAGAGGATCTGTCAAGTGACAGCTTGTTCGTGGGTTTTAAGAAGACCGAAAAGTCACAGTGTGGGCTAAGAATTTCAGTGACACAAAAAATAAATAAATAAACAGTGAAGCTGTATATTTATATAACTCACTCAGCAGAATGGTGGGATGCTGTCTGTATATCACATGTGCACTAGAAAACATTTCCAGGAAAGGATCTGGTGAATTAGGCAACAATGTTAAAAAATCAAACAAAAAAAGCTAACATAAAATATTCACAGAATATGATATATGGTAAATTTACCACTTCACCAGTGCACATAAATATTTTATACCAAAGCATTATTATTTTGTCCCCTGCTAGCTCCATTTCATATCAGTAAACAAACCATTTTGCATCCATGTACTTAAACCGTTGTGTATTGGTTTACTTGTCACAGTAGTAAAGTAATTTTAGAATTATCTGGAGAGATTGTCAAGGCTCATGGCTCAATTGATTGTATATTAGTATCTATAAACTTTTCATTTCATCCTGTTTGATTCTGATCCCCTTTTGGGCCATTTTAGGATCCCTGATCAAACCAAAATTAAATTAAAACGATCAGTTTTCACAGTAGGTGTTCCTGTGGTGGGTGTAATTGACACGTTCACAGTACAAGATGTACTGCAGAGGATGGCACATTTGAATCTTGCAAAAAGACAAGTACGAAATGATGACCCCCCACCACATAAACAGATTTTTAAATAATCACATAACATTTGAGCAGTGACTACAAAAGAGTTTTGAAAACTGCTAATTTTCTCTGCTTTATTTTTTTTTTTTCCCTGCAGCTGCTGCAGTGATACACTTTGCTTATAAATAGACTCGAACAGCAAGAAGATTCACTTGGCTGGATATTGTGAACCATTATGCTTCAAATGGATGGTTTATTTTTTGTTTTCTTTTTTTAACAACACATTAGGAGCAGGGTGATTCCTTTGTTTTTTCTTTCTCTCTCTTCCCCAAAATCCAATTCGTCTTGTAATTTACCAAATCAGCTTCTTATTGTCTCAAAATAACATGAAGCAATGAAGGTTTGTAACCCATTTATAATGGTAGGTAGAAAAGTAAGAGTTGCGCAGTGTGGGAGCTCGCACAACAAAGACTCTCTAAAAATCTCTCAGTGGATGCAATACAAACATCAGTTACCCAAAAAGTCATTCCCGTCTTTTTGTAGCTGCTTTTGATTGTACATCTTTCAACATTTATTGTATAAATACATGTTAGTTATAATAATTTGCTAATTACGACAAGGCTTGTTCCAAAGCCAACAAGATGTGGCTTTGGAACCCACACTAGTAACCACGAAGTTAATTTCCTGCTGGCCTACATAGGAAATGCAGACATAGAAAATTGTTACACTTCCTGTAATTTTTAGACTTGGATGCACTCTTCACATGCAATCATTTTTTACAATTCACTGACATTTTTAATTCTTCAGCTCACTCTTAAGTAAAGAACAATGCCAAATAACATCCGTTTTAATGTCATAGTCTAGGAATTACACAAAACCGCCAAGCCTACCGTACGGCCTTTTGCAAAGAAAGCAACTCTCAATACTGACTTCTTTCTCAACGATAAAGAACAAAAGCAATAACACAAACATGCCTATATTCCCATGAACAAAGACAACTCTGGAGGATGGGAGGAAGTGACACAAGGTCTTTTATTGTGTTTCGCTTGCAGAGTGCATGAACTTAAAGTGAGAAGCAAACTATAAGGGGAACTTTGTGCAACCAGTTTGCAGGTGCTGTTGCTGCTGCTGGTGTTTGTCTTTGAAACTATCTCACAACACTGGAAGCTGAGAGAGAGGTTTGTTTGTTTTTAGAGGCGAGGGACCTTCCTGTCACAGAGCACTGGCGACAGTTTGTTTCCTCTACAACAGCTGCTGCGAAGGTTTGACAAAGAAGTTGCATCTGGCAGTAGCCAGAAATCTGGTAGGAGTGCAACGTTTAAGTCTTTACTGGTTTAATCTGTAGCCAGTTTTGGTGAAGCCACTGCATAGACAGGGTACTTAATAGGTACGGGCGAGATTACCCATATCAACATTTCAAAGAGTTACAATTGTAAATGACAGATTTTCTTTATGTGGAGCATAGCGTAGTGCTGCCATTCCCTCTTCCCCACCACTTGCTGCACACTTTTGATCAACTGACTTGACTGCATGCTAGTTAATTGAGCAGTTAGCATGAAGAACTAACCCACAAATATCAGATTCTTAAAGGACAACTTATTTGCAGATTTTTCTGTGAAACACTATTACAAATTGCTCACGGAAAGCCCAACTACTCATGGATCTTTTCCTTCATACAACAATATCCCAAATATTAAAAAAAAAAAAAGTACATGAGAAGCTGAAATACTTCCCATGCTAATTGACACGCTATCACATTGTGTTTGCAAAACAGCCAATCTAGAAGCACCATCCTATTTTTGGGGGAGGCTGGATGGCCGTACCCCTAGTTGCGGGAATAATGCATATGAAGGTGTATTTTGTGTTTGAACAAAAAACATAGGCAATTATTACCATTTTTAGAGGAGTTATCAAGTGTTTATGAATTTTTGCTATCTGCAAGTGGGTGTGGTTCTTAACCCTCATAAATATCAGGGGTCCCACTGTATAAGTCATTGTATAAAAAGTGATATTTTTGTCATAAAGTATAATTCTGATGCATATTTACTGTCACAACATATACTTCCATGAATTAAAAACATGTTGCATACAAGATTGTACAACAGATGAATAGATTTACTATACTGTATACAGAAGTACTGGGTAATAATAATACTTTGCTTTGTTGCCTCATGTTTTACAACACTTACAAATAAATACAGAAATAAAAGTGTAGATAAACAAAACTGAGTAGTATTTTAGCAGCATTCAGAATAATAGTTGCTTTTATGAATTAAGTACAAACAAACCCAGCATTGTATGGAATTTTGTTTCAAACGTTAGGGAAAGTACCACGGCATGGAGGAGTGATATTTTTCCTCAAGGTTGTCATAATCTCATGCCAGCTCGTGCCCGTTGTTCAGCGCTATAAATTTTAGCTGGTTTACTGGCCTAAAGTTGCTGGAGAGCAGAAAGCTGTTCAATCAAAAATATAGAAGCAAAGTACTCAACCTTGAGTGCATGTCAACACTCCACAGTGCACCACATACAATATTAATTCGTTTGTTTTAATTTTGTGCAGCTAATTAATAGCACATGCATAATGAAGTGTCAATTTTAGCTTGCTCTGGGGTTGAACGTTAAGGTGAGATCACTTTGTGCCGCGTGTGCCTGCAAAACAGCAACACAGAACCCCTTGAACGCACCAGCACTTACATTTAATGACTCTCAGAGCATTTTTTTTGTTTTTTTTCTTTTATTGCTTTACCCAGAGGTGAATTCATGTCTCTTTTAGGGCAAAATCAAAATGGGTACCACTCTAGTGCATTTGTGGTACAGAGGAACATTAGATGGATGAGAAGTGCTACTTAAAAGAGAAAAGAAAACATGAGCGCCAGAAGAAAACTATCAAGGCTTGAAAAAAAAAAATGCTCATGATAAACTTCAGGCTGCTATTGCTGTCCTTTGAGTGAATCAAAAACTATTTAACACAAGAATTAAATGATGCCAGTCAACAAACCACACCTCACCATTACACCTGCGGAATAAATGAAGAAGCAAGCCATAACAGAGCTCTGAAGATGTATGAGAGAAAAAGAAACACGAACAAAAGAAAGCAAAGCGAGGAGATTATGAAAGTTTTTTTTTCTTTTTCTTTTAAAGTCATGAGGTATTAAGCAGGTTGTTGGGGTGGTGCACTCAAACAAGACTGCTTAGACTGCAGTAGGGAAGGATAATTCTTCCCTTAATCAATAATGTATTCATTTCAATACAGGCAGCCGTGCATTATTCAACAAAGCCTTTAGAGATGTATGGGAGGGACAAACACAAGGAGATACAGCAACATTTATCTAATTAACAAGCACGGATGCAGGAGAGAGGGACAGCAGGAGAAGTAAAGAAAGAAAAGAAAAATGATCCAAAGATGAATTTTCCTTTAAAAAGGGGAGCTCTCTGATCCTATTCTCATTAGGTTGACGAGAAAAAAGATTTTAACATGGAGTTGTCATCACCTGGAGGTTTTGCCCGATTTGCGAAGAAAAAAGATGGATGGTACTAGGTCGAACTCATCCAAAGGCACAACTAAAGTATACAAACCCTACAAGATTTGACACAACTGTGTGCATGTGTAATCCATAATAGACAAATACGCTGAGGGTCTTACAAGGCAGAATAATTGAGGGTGAGTCTCTCTTCATAATTCACATGAGGATTAGGGAAAATGCGCACCAACAAGGCAGAAGAAGCCTCTGTTGCCTCGGTGGGTAGCTGTATAAACGTTAACCCACTGGCGATGAGACGTTGATAAAAATGTCAGGGAGAGTAAAAAATAAATCCATATCCTTGGGTGAAAATGTTTTCATTTTTGTGAACATATGTGAAATACTTAATGCTTTGATCTGTTTCTTTGTAAATATATGATTAACTAAGGATATTAGATCAAAAAACTTAGTGTTTTAGTAACTGGTTTCCACAAAATGAAATGAAATATACCCTTAAAACTTGCTGAAAACAACTTCTTTTTGTTTTTTGATAGAACAGAAAAAATATGGCCCAACCTGAATTGAATGAGTTTGATCCATCATACTGTTAGATTCTCAAGGCAAAGATATGTTAAAATGACCAATGGTGGACTATCAGTCACCCATTATGTGGAAGAATAAAGCAAATAATATTTGCAACATATATATTTTTATTCAGTATTGAAAATTATTTTATTAGAAAATAATATTGTAATTAAAATAATCAACTTTTAATTTAGAAAATCATACCAGACATACCACTCCTATTTCTATTAATGTTGAACATAACTAACTCTAGTTTGCACTAACTGGTTTACTTAATTGAACAAAGTCTAGTGGGATCTAAAGCCATCGACACAATCATCTGACGTTAATATTGTTATGCAACATAACTTTACAATCTTACCATTTTCTCCATCCTTTGGAGGAGGGTCAGCCAAGTTGATCAGGTTGCAGTACAGTGCAAAACTGTGGTGTGCAAAGAATGATGAGGTTTTTTTCTAAGCCAACAAACTCACTCACAAATTGTTCCAAAAAAAAAAAAAAAAAAAAATTAGGTGTAGCAAAAATTGTTCAAATTTGATGAAATATGACAATTCAATATTTTTTTTCATTAAGTAAAGGTGCCACATTGAAACACTAAAAGCTACATTTTGTTTTACACCCAAGTTGGGACTGAATAGCCTATTTGCCGTGGGATGTTAATTCAGACCCAGCATGTGAATGGTTTGTCAAGTTGGAGCTAATTGACCCAGATATGAAGTCAATGGTAACGACTAGAACAACAAGCTATTTGCATGCCCAGGCACTAATATCCCTACCAGCAGCAAAGGTTTATAAGCCTCAAACGCAAGAGATGAACAATAACGGAGAATAAAACAAATATTTATGCTTTCCCTTGGGTCGGGCACTAAATGTGCAGGTCTGTGGCCCAGTGGGAGGGGACCAAGGCACTGAGACTAATGTTTCCAATTAGTAGTAGTAATTACAGTAATAGTGCTAACTGCTAACATTGGATGCTAAGGAGTACTTAAAATGTAAACATCCCCATTTTGTCTTTGTTCGAGATCAGTAAAGCTGTGTTTCACAGCAACAGCTCTCTCACTCACAGACTGTTTTGTCACCTCTGCTTCTGAAATGAATAATTAATGACCACTTATTGTAAGATCATGCCAAATAAATACTTGGAAAGCTGTTGGTAACACTTCTTAAAGAGAAATTAGAATCTGCCAAAATTGTTTGGTCAATGATTTTACAAAAAATAAACAGAAATTGCAAATTGGCCACAAATATGTAGGTGCATGTCTAGCTAAAACTATCTTCAGCTCAACGTAACACCAGTTTCAACAATTTAAATCCAGTGTCCATGTTAAAAACATACTAAAAGGTGTTTTTTTCTTTTAGGCCTGATAAATTTCAAATTTAACTAAACCTACATTTCCTGCCTTGACCAAATGACCATCTTGTACCGACTAATTAAAGTTGAATTTAAAGAAAAGAAATCCAAACCCGCTTTTAATACATTTTTATAACTCGATGCTGGCTTATTTTATGTAATGTTGATTATTTTTATTAAATATGGCCAAGGGAATGACTGCTGACACGTTTTCTATGAACAAAACGAAAATACACACAGCCAAAAATCATCCTTTTAATTGTTGACTGTGTAAAAATGCAAAAAAAAAAAAAAAAAAGAAGAAATGAAGCAAGTCCATGCCTTGTCCTCAGAAGTAATAGAAAAAGGGACTGCATGTGTGCTCCTGAGGTACTTGGAGTAAAGCAGGTGCCATTCAGTACATCCAGTAATCCCTTTTCCACTCAACATCACCCCTGGTCACAATAAAGGATTATCCCTCACCCCTTCGTCTCTCTGTTTCCCCTCTCCACCTCCTTTATTTTACACCACCTCTTTCTTCCTCCTCTGCCGCCCCTTCCAACTTATCTCCTTCTCTCCTTAATGCTCACTACCTCTCACACATAGGTGCCACATGTGCCATTACGGGATCAATAAACCATTACCGTGGAATCTTTAAAGAACATTTGTATTTACTTTAAACAAATGAAGAAATGTCCACACTAGCCTCTAGAAAGGTTGCAGGGAATCATGCTTTTGGAATTTCTGTGATAGCTGCAGAGTCACTGCATACATTTTGAAGGAGGGTGCTCTTAATGTGAGTGCAGCTTCACAATTATGATATTCTTTAATATGGGGATATTGAGTGAGAAGGAATGTAAATTAAAAGAGATTTTCAGAAGAACAGTACTTATGATAAAACCCCAGGAGCAGAGAGTGAGATTTGGAGGAACTGTGCTGCAGCAAAAAATGAGTCAATACCCAGACATGTCGATTTAGGGGATTTTGTTGTCAATTATTACACAACCACCATTTTTACTGTTAAGCTAACAATAACATGTTGATTTTTTTGAACAATTTAGAGCATAATTATGCCACAATTAATCCAACTACAATTTCAAAGTCACTTTTTAAAAATGTTATGTAGGAAAAAAATGCTTTTTTCACAGAACAACTTCTACCCCACTCTGTTACCCGCAATAATAATAAAAAAATGTTACAGTAGCTAAAACGACTGTGGTCAGCAGCTGGTAGTGTCTGTGCTCCTGCTTGCAAACAGAAAGCATGCGGACACGTGTCACTTGCAGTCAGTCCCAGTTGTGACAGGTCGTACATGTTCCAACTCTGTCCAAACAAACAATATGTTCACTGGCAAAGTACCAAGAGGAGAGGAGGTGGGGGGTTGCTGTCATTCCCAGCTAAGGCTAGTTGTTTGTGAATTGCTCTATGCACTGCAGTAGACAAAGGTCCTTTTAATGAGATGGCCGAGAGTGTGCCAGCGATCAGCTGCACAGAGCATTAAGTGCTCTGTACCTGTTGCTGCACACTGCCACTCAGCTGGCTAAAATATCTCACTTCAAAATTGATAAATTAGGTTGTTTATGAGTATTACCCGATGTGCCAGGGGGTGTTTCGTGTGTCATTTCGCACTCTACAAGGATATAGTATATCCTTGTAGATATATCATATCCGCTTTGATGACAGATGATTTAAAGTAATCTTCAAACGTTCTAGTTGAAGTCTACTGTAATGAAATGTGACCTTTTTTTTTTGATGAAAAATATATAACTGTAAAAGGTGATTTTGGCTTGGTTAGGGATCACACTGTGTCATAATGCAAAACAATCAATTGTTCAGAAGAGGGATCAGAACCAAAGTAAATAGAAAATGGTTGTGATGTAAAAAGTATTGAGAAACCAACATCAAATTATTAAATAAAATATGCATTGGTTTATGATAAATAACAATAACGTGACATACAAAGGTTTCACACGTTAAGATAAAATTTTCTTTTTTGTTATTCTTAAATTGGAAAAAAAAAATCACAAATTTTTCATGGTGTATTCCAGTTTACTCAAATAACGTCTAGCTGCCCTACTTTTACTTTTCTATTTTTATTTGTATTTTTTTTTTTTAATTGAAAACATAACAAGCGTAATTTTAACACTTTGTGATGAATTTTGGTAGAATCCTCATTTCACATTCTGGAAAAATATATGTCAAGTTCAGGTTCATTCTAAATGTGGCAGTGATGCATTAAAAGATCTCATCACTACCACACAAATCCACACAGTCACAGGCTGCTCATTCTTTTCCCTTTTTAGGTTCATATTGATTGGCAGGCCAGCAAGCATTGCTTATTCAAATGAGGGGACCAATCAAGCTTCTTTCACCTCTACTGAGGAGGTTTTTGCATGGTGAAAGGGAATTTATGATATTAGATTTCACTGAACTATGTAGTTGATGTACGCCACAGGCAACACCCTCTACTTTTATAATTTTTCTTAGGGACCACTTTCTCTTTTTGAGCTTGTACACCAATTGTTGTCAAATTCTTCACCACTCCGAAATGTTTCTTCTCAGTCTTTTACTTATCCTCACCTATCCTGTTTCCACTGCTCGCAACATTTCATCTGTCACAATCTGATTTGTTCCTTTCTATGTCTTCTTTCCCTAGATACAGAGTGCACTTGTATTTTCTTGAGTTACAGCTAACTGAAAATGGGCTCTCTTCAGGACATAAGAGATTTCCTGCTCCCCACAGAACTGACATTCAAATATAAAAAGCAAGACATTTTACCAACTCATTCACAAATGAGCAATACAAATTCACCCATGCCATGTAAGGACTCAACATTCACTCATTGCCACATCTCTAAATCCAGTCAGTGCCACATACCTTGTCAGCCATGATCATAGACGAGCCTCCATGGATGCCCAAAATGGGTATGAGTGTCTGCGAGGAAATAAAATCCAAAATCTGGGCAATGGCCTCTTGGTCAGTGCCATCCCCAAACACCACGCCGTGGATCTTGGTCCCTGACATCAGGTCACACATGTGGGTGATGATGCTTTTTGGGTCGGTCTTGTTGACCAGCAGTGTGACCACGTTGACATCGATAGGGTCCTCTTTGCTCCACAGCGCCCGGATGTCCTGGTCTGAGATGTAGCGCGTGCACCCCAGGATCACAGCGATGTTCAGAACCGGCACTTTATCTGAACCACCGCCCGTCCGCTGCTTCTGCGCTGCCACCGGGTTCACCATGGCCGTCACCGCCACCAGAAGGGCCAGGGAGAGCAGCACACTTTCACCTCCACCGCGATGATTGGTGCTCCTTCTACTCCTCCTCTTACTCCTTTTGCTGCCGAGGGACATGGCGCGAAACCACTTCATCCCCTGCATGGAGAGGGGATAATGGGACCAGATGTAGACAGATCAAGGAGTGAGAAAAAGTGTGGCAAGATGGTGGTGAGAAAAAGCAGAAGAGATAAATTGTTAATGCGCAGCTCATTTAGCCCACACATTGAAGTAGCAACTTTTTTTTTTTTTTTTTCATATTCAGTTTCTACTCTGTGAGTTTATTGAAAATCAAAACCTTGCGGGGAGGGAGATGGCCTTGGGAGGATGTTGAGGAGGGGTGAGAGGAAGAGGAGATGACTAACAAGTTTACACTCTATGGTCACGACTGCTGGGATCAGATGATTATGGTACAATCTGTGCTTGCTGAACAAATAAAGAAGACTTTTAAAGAGCTTACGTTTTTGTCTTAATTTTGATACTTTACAAAATATTAAAACACAATGAACTGATTAACTGGATGATGATTTTATGCTTAATAGTCGAATTAGCTATATTTTCCCTGCAAAGTTTTGTTAGATTTAGGCTGAATGCATTAAATGCACAGTCATATTCGATAAAATAGAATATTATTGAAAAGTTGGTTTATTTCAGTAAATTATATTCACATATTCTATGGCCTAAATAATTTATGTTTTAAAGACTTTATTTCTGTTAATTGTGATGATTTCTTTCTTACAATTAATGAAAACAACAGCAAAAAGACATTTAATATTAGAATGTATCAGCCCAATAAAACAAACATCATTTTTATTATACAACTGTGGGCTTCATGGAAAGTATGTTTAATTCCTGCGTAAATGTTGATGTTTTCAAAACATAGTTTAAATCTGACAAATGAACCTCGTCTGAATGCATATTCTAATTTATCAAATGTGACTGTAGTAAAGCTAAAATGAACTTCAAACTATAATTAATCATGTGTCAAATTTTTTATTTTCAAAGTTTCAAAGCACCAGTGATCCTCATAATTCAGATGTATTGCTTTGGAGCTGCTCTTTTTACTTTCTCAGGAATTAAACTGTGCAGGAAAGTTATGAAGATCAAACATTTCTGTTCTACTAACAAGTTAGTTTTAAACATGAAAAATGTTGTTTAACTGTAATGGACCTCTAACCACCTGTGGTCTCACACCAAAAAACATCTATAAACAATTACAATGTAACAAACAAGTGGGCTCTGAGGCCTGCACCAATGTTTTTAGATGACAGTCACATCTAGATCCTATAAACATTGACTCATTAATGCTAAACCCCTACTATTTTCTAACACGGGCCTTTCAGATCATTAATAAAGCTATGTTTATGCACGGCACTAATTATTGCTGTGGCCAGTGTGCCATAGCATTAGTTCAAAGGGACACCTCCTGAGCTGCAGCAGTGCTGCATGCCTGGAGAATGGGAGCTTGCTGAAATTATACAATGTGTGATGCAGCTGTCAGACACACATGTAGACTAATTTATTTCAGAAGCACATTCTACTGGGGAACGTTCCATGAAAGAGAAATAGATGCGAGTAGTAAATTTCAAATTCATATCACACGTTCCCGGTATTTTCACAAGTTTGCTAAGGTTGCTTGTTACTCCAACAAAAGTAGGTTTAATTGAGCTTCTCAAGCTAAAACACCAAGGTGTTAGTTTGGTTTTTGATGCAGACTGGGGAAACCTTTAATGATGTATGGAGGAAGCTGTGTAGCTAATTGCTGACGAGGTAACCAACTGACAAAGAAAACAAAGTGGGGAAGTTTTGGGGAGAAGAATCAAAATCCAGGCCAGGCCAACTCGATTTGTTACAGCCAGAAAGCACATTTGAAGGCTGTGGTATTTTAGTACATGCACCATAGCAATGCCTTTAATCCAACAGGACTTTTGAACAGGCTAACAGCAGACATCATTTTTACAGCCTTTCCAGATGAAAAAATGGTGAGTCTGTTGGGAGTCCTAATGCAACCTAACTAAAAAACCCAAGGCAATGTAGGCATATAAGTTGGTTACCATAGAAACCTTGGATGCAGGATGGAGAAACAGGTAAATACAATTTCACTGAAATCCCCTGGAAACATTTTCTAATTTATTTGAATTTGACAAATTACTTTTTACATGTAAAATTACACGGGAATCCTAATCTTGTTTCTCCGGTGCAGTACTTCGCTGCCTGCCTTGGCACATAGTGGACTGGGGCATTAGGACAGAGTTTCACAGCTGTAAAGTTGTGACAGTCAAAAATTATAGATAAGGTAAAGTGGGTATATCATTTGGAAATAAAATGCGAATTGACCTCACTTTCTCTACAACTTCTCTTCCCATATAGGAAGTACTCACTGACCTCAACCTGGCTCTCTGAGAGCATAAAACATGATGAAATGTCATAAGACGAATGAGCAGGTGTGTTGACACAGAGAGCATGAGCCAAATCCCAATGACATAAAACGTATGGTCACATAGTGAGCCCATGCATACGGTTAGTAATTTACAGACTTACTCACAGAAGTGTGAGTTTTTGGATCACTGCCGAAAATGTGGGGGCGAGATTGATTTACAGGAGCTATCATTTCTCATGCCACTCTTTGAGGCAACACAGATTTAGGAGCTCGTGATCTTGTGATCTCTCACGTTTGGACTATTTGTTGGTATTATAACCAGCAATACATTTAACTTCCTAATATGTAGCATAGCTTTTGGTTATTTGTTTTTGTTTTGCATGAGTTTGACTAACTTTTGTATGTGTAGAACTTCAGTCAACCTTTTCAGGATGTGCCAGGTAAATTTGACAAGATGGGACTAAATAAATTTCAACCATTTAAACTGGGAAACGTGAAAAAAAGTGTAGAAATAGTTACTGACACATGATGCAAAAAAAGCATTATGTGTCAGTAAAAGACTAACTCGTGATTTGTTTTCAAAATAGCAAAAGCTTAAAGTAAAATTCAGTGGAAAATCTGGCTATAGATTTTTATAATATTTCAGCTAGTTTTATATATATATATATCTATATATATATATAGATATATATATATATATATATCTATACATATATATATATATATATCTATATATATAGATATATATATATATATATATGTGTGAGATAACATAATACACCACATTTTAATGTTTTATTTTAAGATAAGATTCAACAAGACATTATAAAGGGAAAATGTAATAATCGCTGTCCTTGAAGTGCATTGTTTTTTTTTCTACACTCAATGATTGTTTTAAGTAATTATGATTTCAATAACAATCAAAACCCATTTTTCACTCATTGTTCAGTTTGAGATAAACAGTTTGAGTATTACTCATCATGTCTAGTATCAAAAAAGACCTACAGATAGAGCTTTTTACTCATGTTAGACTCTGCTAGTCAATTTCAGGTCTCATGATTCTTTGGCTGTCAGCCTGACACCTATTTGGCCTACTTATAGAAAAGAGCAAGTGAGTCCGTTGCTGACAAGATTATTTTTTGCCATCAGTCGGTTGTGCCTAAAATCTGGAAAACAAAATGTCTTTTTTTTTTCTTTTTTTACTTGTCTTAACTCTGCAGCACTGCAAAAAACAATTTTAGGACAAAAGAGTGGCCATGAAAGCCCAATACTAAGCCCAATTATTTTTACTAAGGAAGAGCTATAAAGAGAAAAAGGAAAAAAAAGAGAGAACATGCCACACAAAAGCATATTGAGCAGTTTGTTGTCACATCACGGCCATTGTTTCTTGGCACCACAATAGTGAATGATGTTTGGCAGACAAATCTGTACTACTGGCAGTTTGCTCTCCAAACATTCATACAAGCTTACATTCCCATCCTAACAAGAGGTAGAACATACAAATATTTCATAAATAACTCCTAAGCACCAATGGTTAGAACATGTTTCAGTAATTTATAAAGTGGTTTCGCGCCATGTCCCCTCGGTAATTTATAATTTTCCATTTTTTTCTTAATCTACAAGGAAAATAACTCTTCCTACCAATTATTTTCCTCTATAGCCAATCTTATCCGTTTTTGTGCCGGGCTGAGTTTCACATGCATCGATAATTCATCTATGTTATCTTTATGTGATGATTAAAATGACTGCATTCACAGTGGCCACATTAGTTTTTCCTGCTCTCCTCCCAAATTTAATTAAGTATGGATTAATGTACAGTACACACTCAATGGAGGCATTATACAGAGTTGAGGTCTGAATGATGGATACTGCAGATGATATGTTTTACCAAACCACAGCCCAGAGGACATGACTATGTGTGTTTATTGTGCATGCCAGAGCCTTGATATTGAATTGCTTTTCTGCCCACACTGCCTTCTCCATTACTCTACATTCATTCATCGCTGTGTCATCTATTCACTTATCTGTCCATCACTTTTATTCTTCACATTGCTTTTATAAATCAGTCTTGCATCCACAGTCAACCATTTTATAAGGTAGCGCAGAAACTTAAGAAAAAAATTGTTTTTTTTTTTGTTTTTTCTATGTAGGGATGTATCAACATAAACATTTTTATCATTATTTTAGACAGCAAAATCAATCACAGTTAATAAAATCACATTTTTGATAGGATTTGTTAAAAATGTGAAACTCTTTATTGGCACCGGAAGTTGCTGTAGTGGTGCACGCAGCCTTACCTTTCCAGCTGCATAAATCAGTATAATACTATAACACTAAAATGATTTCTCGAGAATAAGACCCTTTGTCACAAAAACAAAGGGTTACAAAGTTGTCAAAGTTAGCGACTAAATTACATCACAGAGTAATTACGCTCTGCAACCTGTAGACAATTTGGAACCATCCTTCACAATGTTATGTTTTCACAAGCAGAGCAGATACCCCTCTCTCTTTTTAATTAACTTTAAGGTTGTTTGGAGCTCAAAGTGTAAAATATGTGCTTAAGCCTCTTATAGCAAATACTAGAAAGTTGTGTCTCGGCTAATCAGCAGTTTGCTTTTTATAAAAAAAAGTAGATGTTTCTCAATTTGTTTCAAGGAATAAGGTCCTGTTTTATAGTTTTTCGCTGTTCCGGCAAATACAAGGAGATACTGGATGACAGTGGTGGCAGTTCTATAAATGATCTAACCTGGAAGTAAGTTAAATGGACAAGCTAGTCCACAAACCAGCCTGTCCACTAACATTAGCCACTCTCTGCTGGAGAAAACGGATAAAAACATCTTTAAAAAAATAAATAAAAACAAAGATGTACTGGTGCTGGTCCAAGTCCGAAATTAAGCTGCCATGAGTACTTTTTAGCAGTTCATTTGATGGCTTCAGACACACACTGTTAAAATCAGTCTACATACTGACCTCAGTTTTGATTGTTTTGTGGGTAAACATGTACTTTAGTCATGTAATTCAATCATTTCTTCACTTGACCCTAGCAGTGATACTATGACGTGTTCACATAATAGCACTGTGGAGTTTTAAAATTATATTTTCTTATATTAACCATGCTTCTCTTTTTTTGAGTTACCTGGTTTGGGGAAATGGCTTCTTCCTGTATAATTTGTATAATTGTTTTGTGTGGTAAAGTTTCTGTAAGTCACTTTCTTCAGTAGAACTCTATTTAACTCACCTCTTATATTGACCCACTATATTTTGGACATTTCTTAACTTTCTTAAGACTAAATGAAAACCCACTTTGAAGACATTTTTCCTGTGTCCTCTATGCCTTTACTGCTTGCTCCCTCACATCTGACAAACATCCATTTAACATTCATTGTCGTCAGCTTGCATTACCTAGTGTCAGAAATGTTGCATTTGATGGACAAGTTAAAAACCTAAAGTTTAAATTAACATGGTAACCGGATATACAGCAATGTCAACCATGTGAAACAGTTTTATCTCCTATCACATTTAAACAAAAGTAATAAGTTTTCATCACATGTTGCCAAAAGTTGATGCAGTGTGCTAATTACATTTCACTTCGTTATCAAGTGAAGATGTTAGAGAACGCTCAATGAAGGGACAGAAGATACGAATGGAAACAATTCAACAATTTGATGTGTAGTATATTGTTTGCTCATCACAGTGCCAGATGTTTGCCATTTGCACAGTATTTGCAACTGCTAAGTACAGCTGATTTGCTAGTGACTGATTTGACAGTAATGAAAAAAAAAATTCTAAAAAAAAATGGGCAATTTCTTTCTGTCTGTGCCTTCTCTATCATTTCCTCCTGCTTTATTTATGTATTCTGACTAATGTGATTCCCAAAGTTTTGTATCCTTCTTTGGGTTTCTTTCCCCAAAGTTTTGGTCTGAAATGAGATTCTCCATTTGATATATGCGATGTAAAATAAATTGCATGAATGCAAATGTGATGCTGAACTGGGTTCCATTTGCTTTTGCAGGCAAAACCAACAATGTGTGAGGATACTATTTCACTTCCCTCTGCTGGACAATCTGTTTTGTAGATTCTTTGTACGTGTGTTTCCAACAATTTTCTTTCAGCTATTTACAATCCATCTCACTTCACACCAAAGCTGTGAAAACAAATAAAAAAGTGTGCTATACTTGCATATTTAAGTACAATAAACAAAAACCTCTAAATAATAAAAGTACAAACAACACTTTTAAATATAAATCCTGATAAATTGTGGCGTTGATGTCAACTTAATTTTTTTCTCTCCTCACCACTGAACTGTGTTAAAAGTCAAATTAACAACATAATTGAAATAAAAGGGCTAAAAGAGCAGCAACCTAGTCATTTAGGAAATAAATGTAGTTGCCTTTAAAACATCCAAAACATCAGCTAATCTTACTCATCCAAGTCCTTCAAAACCAGATTTGGAAACTCAGAACTTCATCAACTAAATATGTATCTCATTATTGCTACAAGGCACGTGTTTGTTCTGTGTGTGACAGGCTTTCACCACAGTGAGGTCTCACGATCAAAGTCCAAAAACAGGTACTATACATGTTTGGGTAACTGGAAGTACTTCTATGTTTGTTCATTTATTTGCCTGTCTAGTAACGGGCAGGTGAATTGTTTGGGGTTTACCCTTTATTGTGCTTGTTTCCTGCTAGATTAGACTCAGACTTTGTCGATCCTGATGCCCGAATCTAAAATGTAGCACTTATTTCAGCTGGTTGTGTATATCCTGATTTTGCAACCTACCTACCTACAAGCATAACATTAAGTAAAGAAAAACTACAGATGACTTGCAACTATGATGCTACATATTTTATGAATATTCATTACGCCAGTCTTTTAAGTCCCATTCTTGCTAGACAGTGATGTCTGTAGCAACACTTACAGTTAAGGAGGAAAACTGCAATGAATATACTGCAGCAGTGCATTCAGCTGCAACTGCTGTGTATCTCTTACACAGTCACAATTTACTTTTGGTGTGACCTATCCGACTTCTTTATTCTACCATCAAGCCTGCACTTCAGTCGTTGTCCATACCTCGTCACGACGTTCCTGTCGAGTAAAAGAAGAAACATGCCTCAGCGTTTCTTTCTCGAAAGTTGAATTACAGCTTCAGTAAAATCGTGTTTAAATTCGCTCAAAGTGCGCGTTTAATTCACGAGTGCAATGGCGAATTATCTTCCTCTTATATCTGATAGTGTTCTTCTCTGTCTCCAAATTCCTCCAACCATATTCTCCAAGCCATTCCTCTGCTCAGCCCCTCTCTCTCAGGCCCAAGCCATCTGCTCCATGCGCCCTGACATGTGCATGAGCGCCCAGGAGAAGCCCAGTGGAAGTAATCGTCTGTTACCACTCAGGCTTCAACATGTTGTCTCCCCCAGTGCACCTACCCCTTTACCTTGCAACAAACCTTCAGTGTGTGTGGGTGGGTGCGTGTGTGTGTGTGTGTGAATGAGACAGAAAGGGAACAGTAGGGATTTAAAGTAAGGGAAGAAGTGAAATCGCTCATACTCCCTGAAACAGAATGGAAACAGAGTTGCACGCATTCTTTTTGCACCTGATGCCCAACGCATGCCTAGGCATACATGCATACACCGTACCTATGGAGTGACTTGCAGAGGTATTGCTTGAACCTATTCACATTTAGGATATTGTTGCATTTTATTTCCTACCTTGGCATCTTTAAAATGCTTTGGATTTTATGTAGGGGTATCAGGGCTAAAGACAAAAGTAGAATAAAATATCTTGAAAACCACGCTAAATGAAAATGCAACATATTGGAGGTTGTGTGTTTTGTGCCTTCTCTCATTTCTATCTTGCTATAAAGTATCTATTTCATTAGTGACCAAATCACCAGGGTTAAAAGTAATTTTAGGCCATATTTCACCATGAATGATGATAAATTTGAATCAGAAAGAAATCTATTCTAAAGACTGAACACTTTTCTGCGTTTGATTTTCTGAACACTAATTTGAATACTTTTATCATCTGTAGTGTTTTTACTAAGGGTAGTAAAAAGTCTTAGTTACACCTACACTATTTATCTTACTTTAAAAAATCCTGTTCATCTCACAAATCCTTCCTTTCTCCAGTATCCATGAGAAAACACGTTGGGTCCTTGTTGGGCCAGAAGGCATCAACGACACAAAATTGAAAGTCTGTGTATTTTTTGTTTATTTTTTTTGCCTATCCTCGTGACCACAGACAGCAAAGCTCTGAAACCTGACCTTTACGAGTTGTGATGCATTTTGAAATCAAAAACCCAGTCGGTAATGTCTTTTCATTCTCTTTACTGCCCTTCCCTCATCATCAATACATCCAGCGCCAAGCTGCCTCTTTGAAAGCATGGCAAATGAGTTTTGTATTTAAACCTGAGAAAACCTCGCTGCGTCTCTGCAACCAGATCATAGGCCCAGTTTGGAGGTGTTAGCGCTTCCTCCCAGATGAGAGCCTTACTCCACTGGAAGCGCTGAAAATGTCAGTCTATCTGAGAGGAGGTTGAGCATGGCCCTTTTTCCACCTCAATTTTGCCTGAGGATTATGGATTGATAATTCCGGGTGTTTAGTTGAAATACTTTGTGTTGCATCTAGAGCAATGACCAGACAAAATGTGCACTACAGCTGTAATACTAACAGTCTTGCTAACAATTATTTTAGGTGGTTTCTATGTATTAGGGTTGGTGTGGCCAGCCCTCTAATGATTGTAAAATCACTGGTTTAGAAGAAAGGCAATACTTGGCTTTTATTGGCAAACATTTTAAAAGTACAAAAAAGTAACAATTATTCTATACTTTGTATTGGTCTATTACAAATAAGCCCCAAAAATATAATGACGTTTCTGGTTGTAGCATGACAAAATGTGGAAAAGCTCAAGGGATATAAAGACTTTTGCTATAATTGTACTTTTCTTATTCATTTATTTGTTTTCTTATTTATAAGTTACTTAATTTTAGTTACTTTGACTGAGTACAGAAACCTCATATTTGAGAACATTTGAGCAAAAAATTAGTAAGAACAACAAGCTCTTATCCAACTGGGTTCAGTTATATAAGGCAGTGAAAAATCACTTAAAGTGTTTTGTCTGGGTTTAAAAGATACCTTCTCTCAGTACGAAATTAATCCTTTTGCTGAAACCATCCATCAAGCCCACAGACAAAGGTAATTTCAGATTTTATTTGGCCATGAACAAAATTGATTAATTTGAATCATATGCCTCCTCAGAACAGAAATCTCTCCCATTGCTTAGCCTCATTCTGCACTTGGTTTTTCAATGACTTACTGTGATAATCTGCAAAAATCTCTCCAAGATCTGATTCTTTCTGATGCAGTTTTCATCTATATGTAAATAAAGGTAGTGCTAAAAAGTTATCAATCACAATTCCTGCATGACTCCTGTTTCTTTCCACACACCTTGCTTTTATCTGCAGGCGTACTAGGCTACAAAACTGTATTTAAATAATGTTAGTGTATTTTTGATGGGGTTTTTTTCCCCTGCATAAACACAACACACCTTTGATGAACAGATGAACTAAAATCTGACAGTTTGGGGAGCTTTGTTTTTATCAAAATTTTGATTATACATATACTGTAATTATAAGAGTCAGCCCAAAGCATAAACAAACTAACCAGGTTTACAAAGTTATATTGTTGTGTGACGTTACATATCCTATTATGTTTGAGATTTAAAATCTTATGCAGCACGTACAATACAATCACATAAACTGAAAGAGTCTGTTAAAACTGCTTAAAACTGTGCTGACAGCAGAAAAGAAAGAGGAAAAAAAAAAACATCTTCCCCAAAATTATTTGAAGTACGTTTCTTGTAAAGAACAAGATGCAGTTCAAGGTGCATTCTGTTAAATAATTTCCTTATTCTGCTTAGCAAGAATACATTTCTGAGCCAGAGAGGCCCACAAGCGAATATATGAACCAACTAAGAGAGATATACACCTTCGCCCCAAGTATTCTCTAAGTATGTGAATCATGTGAATCCAATTTAACTAATCAACAAATAATCTAACGTGTGGTGATTACTTTCTAGTTCCACAGCTGCATCTCAAATTAGAACGTCATTAAAAAATTAATTTAGTAATTCAATTCAAAAATGAAAACTTATAAAATGTTC
>CAEGAE010088203.1:0-30970 GCA_903067095.1 Girardinus metallicus | reverse complement strand
TGACCTTTAATACAGCGCTTTGTGGGTTATATGAGTGAGCGCACATAAAATGAACACAGTTGAGCGTAAACATGGCTTCAAGCATAGCCAAGCCGTTCAGTGTTCATTTCCCTGATGAAGCAGCTTACACATTAATAAAGCACGAGGCTGCAAAAATTAATAATAGCGAAAAAATTTTACCCTGTTGTCCTGGCCTCAGTGTTGGCTGCTTAGGTAAAAATTACTCAAAAAATGTCAGAGGTGATGCTTTGAGTTCCACTACCTCTGCCATTATAAAACTTTTTGTCTGAGGTTTGCTCTAATCCTGCATGGGGGAGAAGGTGGCGTCATGTCAATTGGATGACCTTTTCTGTCAGGATTCTGCCATCCTGCTGAACTTTGTCAATAACTAATCTATAGATCACCTGCTTGTAATAACTCAAACCCTATTTAACTACTTATTTTAAAGCAGAAGCATGAACATCTAAAACTTGGACTTTGAACTGAAAGAAAAGGCTTGGGCCTTGCTTCTCATTTTTCCCTAGATCATCATCCTTTTTCAAAAAAAACAAAAAGCACTTTCTAGGAAATATGCCGTTTCTAGAATCAAGCCTACATTCAGAAATTTGAGACAGTGTTTTTGAATCATTAAAACCTTTTTAAGGGGACGTTTGAACACCTATGCATATTTTTCACTTTTTTTATTCTGTCCCAGTGACTGTACTGAAGCACAGTGGATAAGCACACAGAACATATATGAGCAAAGGGCAGCACTTGTGCATGCTTTTAGTGAAACCTAATGAATGTCCTAGACAAATCCTTTTGAATAGATGATTCCCTTTTTTTTGATCACACGTTTGTTTGAGTTTATTGTAGACAAGAAAAAAATGCATAAAACATATCAGTATCAGTGCTAATCCTTACTTAAAACACTCACTTGACTGGGTGGCATACAAGATGATGAGGATAACAATGAAAATGAGGAACAAAGAGACAATAGTAAATAGGCCGATTTCCAGAGAGGTCCTATTCTTTGCCGATTTTGAATTATTGGTCTCTGTCATTCTCAGGTCTCCTTTTTCACCGGCTGTATCAACTCACCTAATGGGGGAAAAAAACATTAGTTAATTAATTAACAAAGCTCTTCCAGTCACAGCTTCCTGTTACTTTTACTGAATAAGGTCCTGTTTACATCTGTTTTCTCTAGAACCACTTGCCATCATTTTCCAAAACTCCAGACCAGCCTACAGACTTCAACAGAAGCACAATAGAAGGGCCTCAAGGCCTCCAATAGACACCATGAGAACATAACTATCACTATCACTGCGGTAACCCACCACTTCGTGGAGTTGCTGTCATTGCCAAGGATATCCATTTTCTTATAATACAGCTGACCGTTGACTCTGGAATATTTCGGAGTGAGGAAATTTCACAACTAGATTTATTGCAAAGGTGGCATCCTATCACAGTTCCACACTGGAGTTCACTGACCTCCCGAGTGACCCATTCTTTCACAAATGTTTGCAAAACAGTTTGCATGTCTAGGTGATTAATTGTATACACCTGTAGCCATGGAAGTGATTGGAACATCTGATTCTGATCATTTGGATGGGTGAGCAAATACTTTTGGCAAAGGGAAAAATTATTTTAAAAAATCTGTTATTTTTCGCACTTCTCCAGATGAAGTCCCTCACTGACCGGAAAGCAAAGAGGATAATGGTTGGTGATGTCACTTCCCTTATTGATAAAGAATAAATAAACGCTACATTTTAAAATGTCAACTCACAAAATTACAAAAGTGTTCAATACAACCTATGTTTTTACTTTACACTATAATAATTTATTGCCACACTTTACCTTGTCATCATATACACTTTGTTGTTGTTGTTAGAGCTTTCTTTGATTTCCAAAGATATTAGTGTGTGTGAGAGAATATGTCAATCACAGGCATTAACTTAAAATAGTTGCAGAACAGCGCTTCATGAAATTCGGTTAATTTACTTGTAGCTTATGGCACATACGTCAAATTCAATATGGCGGACGCCGTGGCGTATCGCAGCAACCGCCGGACCAGCTCAATGATTCGTCTACGTATTCATATCTATGATGCAATCCATTACACAACAGTTCTTTCAAAAACAGACAAATAAAATTCTGATTTACTATTATTATAAATTAAATATAGAAAATAAACACAAATAAATAAATAAATAAATAAATATTAATCCCCTTTGTCAAAAATACTTTAAACTGAACAATGCAGAACATCTGGAATCAATCTCAAGCTAACGTATTGAGTCGTTAGCCTTGAGCTATGAAAATGACTACAGCAAAAATCATTTTCAAAAAAATAGTAAAAACAGACATTTCAAGACATTAGCAGCCAGACAACGTTGTAAACGAAAACATGTAATTTCCTTATAGATTATTATTATTCATAATAAACGAAACTAAAAATCTTGCCGTGTGAATTAAGCGTTTGCTAAAAGTATTTTCAACAGTATTTAAAGGACATTGCAAAGTATTTCCAACGGTCGTTGAATAAATAAGACAAAGGTGGTAGGGAAAATGTCGTCATGTGTAGATTAAAATGTGTAATTTATTTGTAAAACAAAACAAACAAAAGAAAACAAACGTGAAAAACTTACGGATTAAGTTCAGTTCATCCGAGCCCGCTGCTATGGCGACGGAGCTGAAGCCTGTCGTGCTTTTTGTCACGCTCTTAAACGACAACTTAGTTATTAAGGATATATCGCTGGTCATTTTTGCTTTGAAAATCTTAAATTCTTATATTCACACATTAGAATCATTAAAAACTAAAGCAACAGCAACAAAAAACATTTTTATTCATAAAACACTCACGCTCACGCACACACATATATATAATTTTCACATTAAGGCCCAATAATAAAAAAATGTGTTTTGTCTTCTTTTTTTTTTTTTTGCATTTTCCAGTCACTGTATGTTTGGAGAAATAAAGTTACAAAACTTTGTCAATAAAAACAGTCTTACTTTTTCACTTGGCAGTTATTATAGATATCTTTTAATTTGTGTTTGCCTATCAGTGATAATACTTAAGTGTATTCCTATGCTCATCAACTTAAGTTTACGACAATTTAAGTTGGTTTCATTATATGTCATAGATTTCCAACAGATATTTGGTTAGTGCAGTTCACATGTAGTAGCTAAACATCTTATTGTACTTATGAAGCCTAATATTAGCTTTCTTTAAATGTGGATTACAGTCCACATAAAAAGTTTATTTCTTACTACTTTACCCAACATGTCACTTCACTTTGAAATTTGGACAGTATCAAGGGACTTAAAGTTGCACATCTGTCAACTGATCAAAATAAAAAATTAAACACAATTGTTAAGCAGTGAGCCATGTGATATTTAATTTGATGTTTTTCTCTCTTACCAGCCCCAGGAGATGCTTTGAGGCCATCCTATGTGCCTTTCAGTCCCTTTTAATAATTAAAATGATTTTTTTGTTTGAATATGTTTAGATAGGACTTCTAATTTATGAAACACCTTAGACTTGATGGTTAGGTCTTTTGGGAAAAACAAACGGTGCATGAGCCTTGGGCATGGTTGTGACTTACATGCACTTTCCAATAACAAGCCTACAAACCCTCTGTAGAGTTCAAGGTTCCATCCCAACAACATAATCTTGGAAACTTTCCTTCAGAGTGGTTGCATCATAGTTTAATAATGACAATAGAGACACATTTTACACAGCTGTCTTTCACTACAAAGTTGCTTTGTGATCTTGGTCATCTTGAAAAAGTTACATAATCTTAATACATTTCTGAAACATAACTTGCCTATAGCTACCAACTATCAAGTGTGCCAAGTCCACAACAAGAAATATGTAAAACCTAAGCTTTTAATATACAGTTGAAAACAAAAGTTTGCATATGCCGAATAAAAAGACGCATACATTTTTTTTTCTGTCTGAAACTAAACAAATCAAACTTTTCTTGTTTGCAAAAATTATTTCTATTTGCCAATCACTAGAAAACTTAGTGATGGCATTTACTAGAAATTTCTTTTTGCAGCTTTCTTTAAATTCAGAAGCTTACCTACATTTGGTCAATGTTAAGAATAATTGTCTTTTACATTGTATGACTTTGTTCAAATTTTAGGACTTGAAAGCATGTGTATGTCTTTATTCGGTATATGTAAATATCTGTTATTACAGAGATAAATTATGTACATTTGGAAGACAATAGATCTCTTGATTTATTTGTATAAAACAAGCTTTCTGGTTCACTCTTTGGATTGTGATCTTCCTCATTTGCTTTGTGTTTGACACCACCCTCTGATTGGAATTGGAATTGGAAATGTCCTTACTAGTGCACAAACCAATATCAGTAAACAAACAAACAAACAAAAAAAAAATCTGGGCTTCACACAAATGTTCATAGAGACACCACAAACAATGGTCCCCAAAATGAACAAACCCTGGTCCTGCATGTCTTAGGTTTCTTACTGCTACACACCTGACTAAAATAACTGGATTAACAGGCTTCAAATTGTTTGTATCTAGTTTGTGAAAATAAATTTCTACAAGGTAACCACACTGCAGTTACAAAAATGATTTAAAAGGGATGGTGGTCTCCTCAATGCTTCAATAACTGGGTGTTGGTGGGCAGCCAGATGAGACATCTTTATTAGTTGACTTTGAAAACCTGAAAACAACTTTTAAAGTACCTTACATCTACATGAAGTTTCCAGTTTAAAATACCTTTGTATCCTTACAATAGTTAAAATAGCTTACACTTTGTTTTACTTTGATAGACTTCACCTGGAAGAGAAATACCATTACATTTTGATATCATAAGGTCTTAGTACACCCTTACTGAACAAGCATGTTTTTCAACTATAGAAGAAAGCTGGGGTACCCTGGAACAACCCATAAATGAACAGGAAGTACATGGAACTCCACAGAGAAAGGTTCCAATAAGGTTGTCAACAAAAGTAACAGAGCAAACCTACGCCACCATACAGACGTTATCTCTATCGTTTAAACTGAAAATGCTCTTATCCTGGACATTCCTCTCTGTGGGAGGAAGTAGGGCAGGTGTGCCCAACGTCGGTCCTTGAGGGCCGGCATCCTGCATGTTTTAGTTCTCTCCCTGGTTTAACGCACCTGGATCAAATGATGACTCGTTAGAGGCCTAAGGAGAACATTGACTTGCTGAAGTTGCTACTACCACTAGGGAGAGTACTAAAACATGCAGGATGCCGGCCCTCAAGGACCGACTTTGGGCACCCCTGAAGTAGGGTATCAGAAAATAGGTTCAACCTAAGCAGGAGCCATTAATGGCTCTATATCAACTATATCAGCCTTTTTCCAATCCTGTAGAATGTAGAAATTGGCTCAACAATTGTTTATGAATACACCAGTAAAAGACTTGATTGAACTCACTAGGGGAAAAAAATGAAACAAATATCAAACGGTACAATAATAATCAGGCAAATATGGGCTTAGATAATGAGTTGAAAGACACACTGTTACAAACCACCCTTTGTTTAATAACAGTGAAACAGAAATATATATTGTACAATGCTGCCACCTCCTGACCTTATTGTGCTATTGCTGTAAACTGTATACAATTCAACTCGAAAAGTAAGGCAGAAAAATGGATAACATAAGACGTCACATGACGTTTCCCTAAAAAGTAATGCGGTTAGACAACAGAGCAGACAAATATAATTATTTATTGATAATTCCTAAAAATAAATTTTGGAAATTGAATTAAATTGTTCAAAATATGTTTTCTCAATGTTGATGTAAATTTTTGTAATTTGAATACAACTAGGAATCAGGATTTCTTTTGTCCCTGATTCTAGATGCCGGACTCCGATAACGCAGCTGGCTCTCTGGACACTAGGATTCAGGCTATGATGGACATACTACAAAGAGGTCATGGTTAATATTATCTGTTGTGAAAAGCTATTTTTTCTGTACAGAAAATTATGAGCCTGCCCATGTCATTTAACCAATTATTACTAAAGGTTTCAAATATATTTTGGATTAGTCTTTAAAAAAATATGCATGCAAACATCTGGTGGTTCTTTGAAAAAAAGAATTGCTTTCAGGCTATTTTCATGAGTTTTCACTCAACTGAAGATGTATGCAGGATTCCACTGCAACCAAGATAGATAAAAAACAGATAAATTCTCCTGGGATATAATGGATTCATGTCAGATTTAAATAAGTTTTACAGGTGAATAAATCAAGTGAATTTATTTGAATTCCTAGAGCATAATGGTGACACAGTCAAAGACACAGTTTTGAGGGAACATTTCTGAGGGGAGGAGAAGGGCAGAGAGAGTGGGCTCATGCCCCTCCCCACAAAATGCCACCGTGAGCAGTGGCCCATGTCACCCATATCAGAAATCGCCACTCTTAACAAAAGCAGACATGCAAAATAATCTACCAAGGCTAACCTAGCGTAGCAAAACTAACATGATGCTATGTGAGTGATATGTTCACATCAAGCTATTTTAATGTAAATTTGAAATTAGAAGGCATTGTTTAGCAGCCATGAACATATTGTGCATAACACCTGCATATTGTGTATTAAACATTTTGAAATTAGACAAAAATAAATTCTGACTGTGAGATAATTAACTTAAACTAAAACGGTCCATGATGGGAAAACTGTAGAGACAAGACAGAGGCTGAAAACAGTCGAGGTTTATGAGAGTTCCAGCTGAGCCCCACATACAGTACAGTGGTTCGGCCCTGTTGCATGTATGTGAGTGGGTAGGCGGCGTATTAATGTGTGAGTGGGTTGAGCATATTTTTCTGTCTGTCACTCTTTTGCCTGCTACTTGTGAAGAATTTTGACTAAAACACACTCGCATATTCACCCACAAAACAAACACTGGCAGGCTCAAATGATAAGCAAATGTGAAAACAAAAAACAGAAGGAGTGATTGTATCCAGTGAACAGAAGATTGAAAGAGTTGATTTATTGAACAACAGTATTAAAGTTTGAGAGACAGTGCTTCTGCCCATGAGGGTTATTGTCTTAGCGTTGTTAGCCACAATCTCATGTGGTGTTCCTCATCCCCTTGCTCCTCTTGTTCTCTGTTACCACTTTAGCAGATTCTGGTGTGAATGCTCAGGCTAGCCACCAATGACGTAACGGCAGATAAATGCTATTGTAGTGGTAAATTGTTTCTCTGCCATTAGGAGATTTGTAGCGAGAACATGAGATTGAGCGACAGCTATAAGACCTTTCTCCTGTCTCCTATTGGTTGTTTCAGATGGCAAAAAGTAGCTCAGGTAGGTGGTGGAGGAAATTGATCTGTTCACCTCATGTTTTATACTGTCACAACACGGTGACAGTTTTAACAAATATGTAAAAAATATTCTTTGTAAAACATACTGCCGCTTTAAATATAGGTGGGTAGCAACTTCACAACTCAACACTTTGCTTTTAAAGAACATGTTAAACAATTACTCTGACAAAAATTTTATACAAATAATTAATGCCAAAAAGAGGTAGCCCTCACAAACTGATCCTACTAATTAATGTAGACACATTACATTTTAGTATTTGTTCACTAACAGACAATGTTGTCATTGCAACCTGGTGCACTAAGGAAAAGAAGGAAAATAGAATTTTTGATGATGTGCCAGACCAGTCACTGGTCAGCGCTGATCAAGCAGAAATTATAAGGTAATGATTACACAGCAATTTTTCTTTGCATCTCTAATTCAGAGTAATTATCCTGAAGAAGCTTTAAGCAAAATTGTATCTTATCAGATGTTATCTTTCAGGTTCTTAGCTACTTTCACATTTTACATATAAGACAAGATACATATTTTTTTTATTTTTAAGCAACATTTAAATCATTTTATAGGATTGGCTAAAGACCCTATGTTGATCCAGAGTCACAGGACCAGCAATCACACCTTCATACAACCTAATAAACATGTCAACACCCTGACAAACAGACTTCAATATTTTTTTCAAGTTGTATGAAGCAGGTCACATATGTAATCCAAAAACATATTTTTACAGTATCTCTTAAGTTCATAGGGGAATAAGAGACTCGGAAGTTTTTCCCCCATATTTTCAGTAAGTTGGAGATATCAGTTTCTGGGTTATAGGAACGAATTATCCAGGGAATAAAAGAAGCATTGTTGAAAGGAGCAGTATAGAGGAGGAAGGATAAAAGGAGAAGTACTCATATGTCAACACAAAATACTAAAGACACGTAAAGTGGAGAGAAGATGAAGCTGCAAGACAGGAAGAAAGATTGAAAATTGACAGATGGATTAGCTGGCAAAGGCAACAGGAATTCTGGCAACATCAATGAAAGTGAGGTTAATTGAAATTTTTAACATAATGTCCCAAAAATGGAGAAAAAAAAAAAAGTGACTGTGTGAACATACATGTAGACCATTGGCCAGGTCCCAAGAAAACTTAAAGTACTGGTTAGCGATGCACTTTGAAAGTTCCACAAATTTTCCAATAGAACGAGGAGTCCACCAGTCCTTCAGATTGCCGTCCTTGTCATATATACGACCTAGAGACACAGAACAGATGTATGGAAGTTAGGGATGGGAATATTAACATTTATTTATACTTCAAAAGCAATCAAATAATGAATGATACAGGTACGCCACCATTTGCGACTTAAATTTTAACATAAACACTCAACCTGTAAAATTTAGTATCAATTTGAGAGGTGATGCTGCATCTACTTTTAAAAAGTAGATGCAACTTGAAACAAATCTTACCTACATAAGATTTGTTTCAAGTTTTTTCCCCCACATTGTTTAAAGTAAAAATTTTAGTTTTCTTTCAGCCAGCTGACAGGGAGCGTGGAGTAATGTGTGAAGAAGGGTAGCATGTCGATCCATGTTCCAAACATCCAGAAGAAACCTCTGGTCACCCTGGCACAGCCTATGTGACACTAAAATGGCTAAACTGTAAAAATAAAATGATGGGATTTTTTTTGTGGTTTTGAAACTGTAAACGTCTTCATAGCAAAAAAAAAAGTTAGATATTAGAATACATTGTAAATAAAAGCAATGTACAATTCAAATGCAAGAGATTGTAGCAAAGAAAAAAGTGAGGTGGAAAAATGATACCTTTTTCATCAAAGCCATGCATAATCTCATGACCGATTACCATGCCAATTCCACCATAGTTGAGAGATTTAGGCTGGCCTTTGTTTGGTACCTATTTCGTTTAAGTCGGCTGAGTAGAAGGCGTTAACAGCAGCTCGTTATCCTTTGAAAAAAAAAAGTTATTAAACGATGACACTAGAAAGAACATTGAGGCAAAGGAAGAAGCCTACTTGAATAAAACGGTGGAAAATTAACAGACAGTTTTTAAAACCCAAGGTTAATGTATGACTCCCTGCTATTAAAGTTGAACTCTAAATGCATGTGGGCGTTCGATATAAAGTGAACACACTTCACAATGAATTAATGAGGTAAACACTGTACCAGGTCACTCTGCTAAACAAGACAAGTGATTTAAATACCAAACAACGCACTTTTCATTTTCTCCACCAAAGGAAACCTTACTCATCCTTCTTGACTTTTTCTCGCAGTTTCTGCAGGTGTTTCTTGGTCCTGTACTCCAGGTTCTGCAGGATGTTTTCAAAGTACTCCTCTGCACTGTAGCTCAGCTAACACCAACACATCCAGGGAAGAAAAAAAAAAATCAGGAGGATTAGCAGTGATGAAAGCTGTCACTCGGTCATGTATTCACGAGGGAAACTCATTACGGTCAAGAATTCACTGGGATGTTTGGATGACAAATATATCTTTCCTAAAGTATTTTCTGTTACAAAGACTTTAGTGAAATATGGATAACAGTGTTTAAAAAAACATACATCTTTGTATTCATTGTTCAGATATTTGTCATTCATGATGTCTTCAGAATAACCAATGCGTTCATGGATAGCTCAGGGCTGGAAAAAAAAAATTCAAAAGACACTAAACCTGGTTTACTTGTTGTTCTAAATAGAAATATAAGATGATTCTGGCAACTGAAGTTCACACCTTCTCTTCAGCTGCTTTTTTGGTCTCTTTGTCCATCCATGTGAGGTCATCAAGGTTTCTAATGAAAACTTCCCGAATATCTTTAATCATCTCCTCCATCTAATCTCCCAACACACCAAAGAGAGAAAATGTCATAAGATGCCAATGATATATTGAGAAAATGCATCATGAAAAGGTTCTCTGGTCTGCTGTTTCTGTTGTTGTTCAGTAACTCTAACTGGATTATGAATAAGACAAATATAACTTCTTAATTGCACTGCCAAACTGTTAACACACTTCCTAAAATTACACCTTTATTAGCCACATATCTGAACAACTCATATTAGTCTATTCATAAATGTATAATTCATGATTTAAGAATAATGCTTTGACATGATTGTTTTAAAAATTACTCCTGCACAGAAATAAATTGGAAGATGTTTTGGGATGAAATGTATAAAAGTAGAATTTAATTGGGAAAAAAAACATGATTACTGTAACTATATAATTGCATGCATTAAAATAAATAAACTGAAAATAAAAACAAATACAAAATAATTTTGGTTATTCTAAGAGACCTAAAAGAAGGGATGTTTGGTCTAATTTAACTTCAGACAGTGAGATGAAAATCTGCCTTTTTACTCTGTATGTACTATTCTTGCTGCAGATATAAATAGACAGGACAATTTTGAAAGCATAATCTATGACCTTGCAACCAAAAGAAAGAAAAACAACTTTATAAAAATATAAAACTTATGTTGTTAATTTTGTCTTTAAACCAGCATTGCAGGTAATGTGTGTTGTTAAGCCCATACGACAATTTCAGCATGAATAGCAGTTCAACTTTTTTTTTTCCTGGAGGCTTTTCTGTAAGTCTACCCTTTTATAATGTCACCCCCAAGAGTTTCCACATTTTTAAATGCATTGCTTCACACAAAGAATTAAATGAACTGAGACCTACTCTGAGACCACAGCAAGAGAAAACCCGAAAACCCCTTGTCTCGTCACATTAGTGGACCCTTTGCTTACACAACCCTTTAAAAAAGTTGTGGTTTGCCACAAACTGGCAGAGACCACACAGAGATTTTCCCAACAAGCCTTTATGAGAGATTGTTGTGTTTGGACGCATGTGGTTTGTACAAATTTCACAATAAATCTTCACTGAGTTTATCTTAGTTTTACAGTGAAAGCTTCCACTTAGATGTATTTATAGCAGATATGCATGGCTAGTAGCTGAAACTAGAGCTAAACTAGAAACATGCTGCTTATTAACATAACAGCACACCCTGCTGAGGGTTTTTGTCATGAAATGTACGTGTTTGTACTAAAATATGTGTCAGCTGTTGGTCAACTCACACTTTATACTGGGTCATGCATTTGAGGAATGGGGGAAGCAGATACGTGGCGTAGATACGTACATATGACACAGTATTGCGGCAAAGCCTGTGTGTGCACATACACAGAGGCACACAGTTGAGATTTACAGCGTAGGTGGTGTGAGCATGATAACAAGGACGCCTCATTCAGCTGCTTTCAGTGGATGCAAGCAAGATAACACTGAGGCACAGACAGGTGACAAAATCACAGATGTCTCTTAAACTATCTCATTCTACATGTGAATACATAAAAATGCTCACTATTTTCATGTCATCAGTTCAGACTGTCAACGTAAAAAAAAGCTGTACAATAAATCTTTTTTAATTGGTGCAATTCAGGTTTTCCTGACCAGCTCTTTGCTGGTAAGCGGTGTTTAGCTAAAGGTTAATCCGATTTATGAATGCTAATTTCGGCCAGCCGTTCTCTACCCCTCCCTCCTCAAGTGCTCAGAGGTTCATTTAGGGTTTACTCCGACGTTAGAGTAGGAGTAGGCGGCCTTAGAACCGGCGTTATAGCAGGCATTAGAGCTAGAGTAAGCGGCCTTAAATCTGAGGTAAGTGGCCTTAGAAACGGCGTTAGAGCCGTAGTAAGCAGCCTTCGAACAGGCGTTAGAGCCAAAGTAAGCGGCCTTAGAGCCAGAGTAAGCAGCCTTAGAGCCGGAATAAGCCCTAAGTGAACATCCGAGCGCTTGAAGAGTAGAGAACGGCTGGCCGAAATTAGCGTTCATAAATCGGAGTACTAATCTTGAAGTATAGGATATGTTTGATTATGGCCTTTGTCCAATCTTGTAGAATGTGGAAATTGGCTTAAGATTTGTTTACATTGTTTATGACTACACCAGTAAGATACAATAATAAAGTACTAAAAATAAAATAATTTAAAATAATTCCCACATCTCAGATCAGGCCAATACGGGTTTAGATAATTATTTGTGTTACAAACCACCTTTTGATAAGTAACAGTGAAACAGAAATACATTATGTACAATGCTGCCACCTCCTGACCTTATTGTGCTGTTGCTGAAACTGTATACATTTCAACTTAAAAAGTAAAGCAGATTCATAAGAAAACACATTGAATCTCCCAAAAAAGCTAATGTGGTTAGACAACAGAGCATACACGTCAAAATATATAGTTTTTTATTGATTTTCCCTGAAAATAAATTTAGGAAATTGATAAAATAGTTCAAAATAGGCTTTCTCATTATAGATGTAAATTTGTTTAACTTCCATAAACTAACAAGGAATCAGAATTTGTTGTCCCTGATCATAATTCATAATAAATTCTTAAAAAAATAAAAATAAAATAAAAGTATATATCTGAAAAGTTAAGATATTGGCATCCAATTTCATCAGAACTACAAGAAAGTTTGTTTTAAGTAGATGGAGTTTGCTTGACAATCTTCTTCAGGATGGCTGAAGTTATCCTAACTACTGTTGGATGTTTTTATACCACAATTTTTCCTTTCACTCAGCTTTCTATGAATATGCTTGGATACAGCGCTCTGTTTTTTAGGAATGCTAACATAGATAAAGATGGAGGTACTGGCCTGTGTTTCAATGAACATATTTCAGATGTATAAAAACGTTTTATAAGTGAATCAAGTGAATTTATTTGAATTGCGAGGGTATAAAAGTGACACTCAGTCAAAGAGATGAGACTTTGAAAGAAGACAGTGTGTCCTATAACGTTAAAACAAGAAGCTCTCCACAATTTAGTAGCAATTATTAAATATTATTGACTAATGGTTTAGTGAAAAAGCAACAGATTTGGAACTGATGTCGCAGACATTTTTTTATTCCAGTTTCAGTCTTCATATTTAAGACACAAAACATAATATTTCAGTATATTAACTACAGCTTTTGTTACACATTAGTTTACCACTTCTCAACTTCAAATCGATTGCCATATTTACAGCTTGAAAGGGAAAAACAAATGATGCAATTTAGTCTGCGTTGTGTTTTGGAATAGTCAGTACAAGCTAAATTAATTAATTTCCACCATAACACCTGTGACCTCCTGTTTTGTAGCCTCTGGCATAGATGTAGTCATTCTTGCTTGTCACTGCATGCCCATTCTATTCCCTCCCTCACCCACACACACACGCAGACACACACACCCCACACCTCCTCCTCAGCCTTCACCCTCCGCCTTCAATATCATTGGACGAAAGGTAAATTGGCAGTTTGAAGATGATGTAAGGATGTCACCTCTTGATACACACAAAAACAAAAACACGTTTCAGGGTTTCCCAAGTGTGTGTTATGCTTCTGCAGATGTTGTTCAAAAAATACATCTAATCTGAACAACAGATGTGGTTCATTTGCCATTTTCCTAATGCATAAGCTCACACAAACAGGTCACACCAACATGGTTCCTTCAGATGTTAAAAGTTTTCTTTTCCTTGGGAAAATAAGTTGTTATGTCATAGAAACACATATGCTTTATGTTTTCTAAGTCCACAATCAAACCTAAAATTTGTAGTTTAATTCTAAAAAATCTCTGTTTAGAATTAGAGACGATTAAAGATTACGTTGATGTTTTATTTTATCTTTAAGTTCATTTAGTTAATTGAATTATAATTGCAATACTTTAAATGTATTTAATTATTCATTTAGTTAATTGAATTATAATACCAATACTTTAAATGTATTTAATTAATTTTTTTTGTGATGGTTATCAAATCTGTTTTGTTTTCCTTCTTTATGAGACTTTATAAGGCCTTCACTGAAATTGTCATAACATAATTAATACAAAACTTTGGACTTTGGTTAGTGAAATTCACCCTATGAGATCAGATCACTTACTTGGACACTGAATGAAATTATATACATATATATAAAACAATGTGTGCTTCCACATATAAGAAGAATGCATGTTTCTTTTTTTTCCTGACCTGTTTAGTACATTGGAATGAACTCAGTAAGAAGATCGGGTTGAGTTACATAGCTTTAGATTTATGCCATCATATAGTTTATGTATTTATAAAAAACTAAATGATAAATGTTGGAAGTTCCCGGCACAGTCCATCAGCGAGCCAAGGCTGTTTGACGGTTGTTAGCTGAAACAATCAGAAAGCAGAACGGACCCCGATCAGAGAGAGTGGCTACAAGAAATCTGTAGAGCAAATTTTCATCAGAGCAGAGGGAGCTTCTGCATAGAGCAGCTTGAGGATGAATGATGTTATTGCTGGGTCTTAAACTTGTTGTCTAAGAGTTCTGTCATTCAGATCACAGAATGTTGCAACCTGTCCACCACATTAGTGGCAACTCGATGAAGATCAAGTATATATCACACTAGTAGATGCATAGGGAGGACATAATGATGTTTACATGAGGTGATATATCAAAAAAAAGTAAAAAATGGTAATTTAAGAAATTACTCAAGTAAGAATAAAAAAGTATTCTGTAATAATGCTACTTAAGAACTGATTAAAACATCAGAATTGATTATTTTTACAATGTATCTAATCAGAACGACAAAAATATGTATAAAGTTTCATACAAAGTCTGGCATTTTTAAGAGTAAAATGAAAAATATTATACAAATAAATATCAACAAAATACAAATACAGATATTAACAAAACAAAATACAGATGAAACACATTTTGATTTATGATTTTTTTTTCCAATATTACATTTGTAAAACTAATACTTATAGTAGTTATGCTATTTCAAACCTTTGGAAGTTAAGTTAAGTGGGAAAAGCCTGAAGATGGCGAAAAAAGGTGTAATGAAGTGATCTGGATAATGGCACTGAATCAAGAAAGAAAATCTCTTATTTTGTGAATAAAGTACTATATGTTTGTGGCATCAAATAACAAGATATAATTTAATCTCTGCATTTTAGTTTTAATGATGCAAATTGGTAAGATAAATGCTCTTAGGCAAATAAGAGATGCAGCATGCAGTCATGAAGGGTCCTTCACTTAATTTTTCAAGACTTCCATTAACATTTTATTTAAATGAGACAGAAAAAAAAATTCTCTGGCTAGGGAATAAAAAGAAGAATGAATAAATTAACTAACAAAACAGTGTGATTTGAACCTAAGTGACATGTTTTTCTGGTCCATATCTAAGTTTATGTCTTGGCCTTGAAACCCACAGGACTGTTAGGATCCTGCAATTTGGGATTTGTTTATTCTATATTTCTTAGTTTCTTTTTAGTAGATGAGTCTTGGTTCTGTTTTACTTTAGTGCAGTCTTTTAGAAATTCTAGTTTATAATGTTTATTTCTTGTATCTAGTTATTCTTTGTTGCTCTAGTTCACTATGTTTCTTAGGACTAGTTATTCTCTAGTGTTAGATATGTTTTCTAGTTTCCTGTGTATTCTCTCGCCCTCTGTGCCACTTTCTCTCTCTCCTCAGTTTGCCTTCTGCTCTCTCCCCTCACACCTGCCACCCATTAGCTCATCAGCCCAGGTCTTTGTTCAGCATTCAACCTCCCAGTACTTAAGCACCTCATTCTCAGTCACTCCTCGCTGGTTCCTCTCTTCTACTCTTGTTACTTTTTCCCTTCCTGCCCCTTCCACCTGGATTCATTTTTTTTTATTACACAATGTTATGCCTCAAACCTGCTGCCTTTGGGTCCATCCACAAACACACAACATGGCAGATAGATGGGGTTAAGAACGTGGATTCAGTGATAAATCGAGAGATTCAACGTTTATCTCAGTTCTCTTTTTACCACAACAGATCAGTACAGAACCAGTCTGCCTATCAATCTCTTGCTCCATTTTCCCTGATTTGTGAACAAGATCCCAATATAACAATTTCAACATATCTGAAGAAATATTGAAAAAAAAAGTAATACATGAACTTAATTCAATAGAAAATAGTTTGTATTGGATTGGATCAAATACATGTGGTTCCTATAATTCATAGAGCAGACAAAACACAGAACTAGCAAGACTCTATATGTTATAGGATAGGTGCTAATAAAAGGAATCAAAACACAATTGGCATATAGTGATATTTCTTACATGATGTTTAAGCAAAATCAATTTATATTGGAGCACAATATGATCGTAATGAAACCTGCATCATACAAAGTTTACTCAATAACACAAAAGAAACACTATGTGTTTCTGTGCTCCTGACCTTATTTTTATGTTGTTTGCTCTGTTGTCTCTCAGAGTTTCACTATTTCATTTATTCATTTCCTTCTGCTCTCTGAGACAGCTCTGTGTCTTTTTCTCTCTGTCTGCATTGATATTCATCCTCTCTACTAAAGTCTATTGCTGTCACAGAAGTAAATAAGTTTCTAAACAACATCAAGTTGTGACATAAATATTACACTGTGAAAACATGTGCTGTAAAAACACAATTATCTTGTAAAACATACTACATTGTGTAAATGTGATAATTATGTTGTATAAACATAATTATTATGTTGTTTAAGTGTAATAATTTCATACACATGATGGCAGTAGTGTGCTTTTAGTCCATGCATTATGAAGGCCTGCACAATGACACATTTACATGAGTTAATCAGGTTTTACTAGCTGAACTGAATCATCCAACATTCATGAGCTGCATTTATATTAAAACTTGGGATAAATGCAAGTTTAATTTTCTCCCCTGAGAGCACATGTTCATTTGAGCCTTGAATCTCGCCTAGAAGTAAAGGACCCATGTTTGCTAGCGCTCAGCAGTCTGTCTGACAGCATGTCTTCATCTTGTGCCACACAGGGACGTATTAAGATTGCAGGCACACCTACATGCCAGAGGCAACACAACAGGCTGCATGTAATATTTTGTTTGCTTCATGCTCTGAGGTGATTTGTTGTGTAGCCTGCAGTGTTTATGTTGGTAATAATGATTTGTGAAACACCCCAATCACTTGTGTGTTACACCACAATTTGATATAATGAAAGCATGAGCTTTGTCGTGAATGAAATGAAAGTACATTAAATTGTGTAAACAATGTAAGCAAATTTTAAATCCACAAGAACATATGTAATGCTTTCTAGTATTTGTTTTTGGACAAAATAAATTTCCTGCAGGGATCAAAAAAAGTAATCTTGAATCTTACAGCTTTTCTCGATAGCTTTGACCTACTTAAAGTACCTGGGATTCCACTCAGTTGTCATCATTACTATTTCAAGACACCTCTTGGAAATATGATAAGAATTTCTCATTGGTTTGGCACATTTTCCTCACCCTTTTGCAAAACAGTTCATGCAGATTTCATTCAAACAATCCACATTCCCTCACCTGCTCCTAATTATTAGAAGCTGTCTAGATCATTATCAAACCACTGAAATACCAGTTAGACTCTCTGTCACACAAATCTTCACCCGGCAATTTATTTGCAGGCCTTAAAAGGTGTGACGCCTGTGTTGTTCTTTATCAGCATGGATCCAGACTGAGTACCAATAGCGGGAATTTTTTTCACTATCATAGATTACTTTAAATCCTACACTCTCTGATTTTGTTTTGGTTCAAAACAAAATCAGATCTCTGAAAATTTCAGAAAATCAAATTTTCTGAAATATTTACAAGTTTTCCGTTTTCAGTCAACTTGAAAGAAATGTCATGCAATCAATAAAAGTTGTATCAAAGTATTTCTGATACTGAATCCAATTCTCTGCAAGAAGCATGATTTGACATTGCCTATGTAGAAAGATATAGTTTTCCCTAGTTGCTTAGATGCATCTGTGAAAGCAGTCCAGAAAAACTGTAAGCAAAAATTTTGCCACACCTTTTGATTTAATTACAGCAATCGAGTCCACCAACATCACATCTTGACAATTTGTCCGTCTAGCCGGGCAAAAGTTCAGATTACATGATCGTATGTTGTAGAAATGCTGGATAGTGGAAACCAAAATGTGGTTCAGTGGTAGTAGTTTAACAGTGTGCGCATATAAGCAACTAGGTTACTGAAGCTCATATATTTTACATTTCCCCTCAAAACTTGTTTTATTTTTCAGCTGTATTGTACTAAGTGTATTCTACAATATCATTATTTTTTTTATCAATTTCTTTGGTGGATTTATCTGATCAAAATGAATGAAATTCATAGCTGTTAGTTCAACTTCCACAATATTAAGTCATAAGCTCATCACGGTAGGAGTTTTTCATTTCTTCCGAAAAACTTCAAAACCTTTTGGACATGCATCAGTTGTTTCCATACTATTCCCTCCCGTTTTATAACATTATAGCGTAAGTATGTTGCTTCTAAACAATGACGTCAGGACTATCATGTTGCTGACATTGACATAAATATTTGAATTTCTGTGAAAGATCTATCCATTTTAAAGAAGTGATTTGCTCTTTGTGCTAAAAGAAAACATTAGCTGTTGCACAGTCAAGAGAGAAACGCACTGAAGCAAGTGAGAAAAACTGGAACGGAAGTATGGTAACTTTTATATCAAGTCCATCAATCTTTTTAACTTAACCTATTTTATACACTACGCTATTGTTGAACCTATATGTTGTAGAAGTCAATTTAAATTTTGGAAAGTGATGCTTCCAGGAAGAATTAAAGTCTTCTAAAATGATGGAAATAGTCTCTCTGTTTGTGCACTTGAAAGACAAAAAGTGGATCTAATGTAGTTTAACAGTCCCAGTGACACTTGTCTACTGTGTGCCTCATCGCATCAGTGCAGGATGAATTAACCTTACTCAAGCATAACTCTGTGTTATGACAGAGCCCATATGCTTCTCCCTGATGTTTCGGTGCCCGTTCCACCTCTTTGTTTTTGCCGTTGCCTGCTGTGAAACCGGGGACTATTTTCCACGGAACACAAGCCAAAAGGGAAATTAAATCTTTCTGAGAGTTTGATGCTGATGAAGGAAATGTTATATATGCCAAAGGGCAGAATCTCTTACATGACACTAGAGGCTGTATAGTTAATCGGCTGCTTTATGAGGGCTGCGAAGACACAGAACTCTGGAGGTTTTTTGAATCGGGCTGTAACGTTCCTCCAAACTCGTCGAGTCGGCTTTTGTGCTTTTCCATTCGTCATTTAGCATCTGTTTTTGTACAACCCATTGTGCTAGCATTTGAAGAGGTTTTGATATAGTAGGATGAAGCTATTTTGGATGGGATTGGTTGTGGTCATTCCTGCAACAAGGAGAACCCGGTTTGTGCTTTTGAGTTTTGTTTTGAATCTGTTATTTCCTTGCAACTCCAGCCAAGACCTGAGCCTGCAATGTCAAATGATACCCAATACTATGCCTGTGCTGGAGAAAAAGGGGGACATCATTTTGGGGGGCCTCTTTTCCCTTCATGACATGGTGGAGGAGCAAAGTTTGCCTTTCACCTCCCAGCCTCCTAAAAGTAAATGCACCAGGTAAGACTTGTAATTGGTTGCTATGTGTGTGGAAAAAAAAACAGTAGTCACCCTGATCAGAAAGTTTCTTCATGCAGCTTTCTATCGACACTTTCTCGAACCAGATTCAATTTCCGAACTTTCCGCTGGATGCAAACTATGATCTTTGCAATCGAAGAGCTCAACAAGGAGGGGAAGCTTCTTCCGAACATCACAGTCGGATACAAGATCTATGATTCATGCAGCACACCGCATCAGGCGTTGAAGGCCGCCATGGAGCTAATGGGGGGTCAGAAGAGCTCAGAGGTTGGAGAAAAAACTCAGAGGAATAGCACTTGCAATGAAAGTGTGCCGCTGGTGATAGGAGACGGAGGCTCCACTCAGTCTCTCGTTGTGGCTCGTTTCCTTGGCGTCTTCACCGTGCCACAAGTAAATGCATATTGTACTGTGATTTTGAAAACAATTTATATTCGATGGGGTTTTTTTAATTTATTATTCTCCTTCAACCACAAGCCTTTTCATATACTTTTTAGTATTTTATGTGAAGGACCAACAGAAAAAGATAGAATACACACTTTTTGAAACGTTTTACAAATAAGAATCTGAAAACTGGAACATGCAAATGCAGCAACCGGCAATTTTCTTGTCCTTTTTTGAGAGAAATGTTCTCGCAGCAGAGTGATTCAATCATGTTTCATTGTGTGTCTCGGGGCCATTAGCAGTTTCGGTTTTCTGGCAAAAAAGGGGGTTTTGGTTCGAGCAGTTATGTTTGTTTCGGTGTATCCCATAAAAAACTATACAAGTTTATCATATGGCCAAATGTGAAAAAAAACTTCTATAGCTGGGTTTTGTACAGCAAAGAATTGTGCTGTACAAAACATTTTCAAATGTTGGATTGGCAAGTTTTTCTTTGGATTGGCAAAACTTGATATTGTTTCATAATCACATCCTGCTATAAAATGCTCCACCATCACCACTGTATTACTTGACCTTCGTGAAGATGTTTGCTCTAATTTTCACAAAGCAACTTCTGAGGCTTTCACAGAAGAGTCATATTTACACTGAGATTTGCTGAATGATTAACTAAATGGAGTTGTTTATTGCTGTAGATTTCTTATGGGAGGGATGACGTTAAAGTGGGTTCAGTTCAAATGCATGATACTCTTTTTATTTATTTGTTAAAAATGACAAAAAGGTTAAATCAATTTACTTCTATTCCACACTTTTAACTATAATATGCTCTACCATTAATACCTCTCCATTTCTAATTATAACTTCCCATTTATTCAAAGTTGTGGTCATTTTACAGATCAGCTATTTCTCCAGCTGTGCCTGTCTGAGTGACAAAAAGCAGTTTCCTGCCTTCCTAAGGACCATGCCGAGTGACTTCTTCCAGGTTAGAGAGTTTAACAAAGAAACATTGAACAGAAACAGAAAAATGTCCACATCTGTTCCATAATTAAGTGATACGTTCTCTCACTTCAGCATTCCTCTATTCCCAGGTAGACGCTCTGGTTCAGCTCGTTAAGCACTTTGGCTGGACGTGGGTTGGTGTGATCGCAGGTGATGATGCCTATGGTCGTGGCGGGGCAAACATTTTTGCTAATGAGGTGGGTTGAACAGTTATGAACACAGGTATGAATATTTTCTTTTGCAAGCTAATGTTAAAATATAGCTCACTATGGATCTTCTGGGGTTTTTTTCTTCTCCCAGGTCACAAAGTTGGGTGTTTGTGTTGCCTTTCATAGGATTATCCCTAAGAACAGACAGCAGGCGGAAATTTTATCCATCATTTCCATCATCCGCCTGTCTGGGGCAAAGGTGATTCTCGTATTTGCTGTGGAACAGGATGTGGCGGCGTTGTTTGACGAAGTACAAAGGTGTGATACTTTAGTTTTAGACTCTTCTGGAAACACAGAGAACACACTTTCAGTGCTTTTATCTCCATCCCTGTTGCATACAGAAGCGAGCTCACTGGGATACAGTGGTTAGCCAGTGAAGCTTGGAGCACAGCAGCTGTACTTTCCACCCCCAAAAAGTACCACCACATCCTCCAGGGTACAGTTGGCTTTGCCATTCAGCAGGCAAACATACCGGGATTGCGAGACTTTCTGCTTCGCTTGAATCCGTCAAGATCAGATGCCCAGATGGATCCTTTCCTTGTGTCCTTCTGGGAAGAGGTGTTTCAGTGCAGCCTGGGTGTTCAAACTGAAAGTCGGGAAAAGGAAGGTAAAAATAAGCCTCCATGCTCTGGAAAGGAAGACCTTAGGAATGTGACGAATATCTATTCAGATGTATCACAGCTGAGAATTTCCTACAACGTCTATAAAGCGGTGTATGCTGTCGCCTATGCTCTTCAGGCAATGAAAAGCTGTGTGAAAGGACAAGGACCTTTTTTTCAGAGGTCCTGCGCAGATCCAGATGTTATTCAGCCTTGGCAGGTACAATTGCATGTTTAAGTTACTCACTGCAGTTTAAGACGTCCCCATTCAATTCTTCTACTCACGCACACACACACCTTCTTTGTTTAGCTACTTCATTACTTAAAGCAAGTGCAGTACTTGAATTCATTTGCAAGTGAAATTAAATTCGATGAGAATGGCGACCCCGCAGCCATGTATGATCTTGTTAACTGGCAGATGAATCCAAATGGGAAAATTGAGTTCATCAACATTGGCAAATTTGATGGCATGACCAGAGACGTTAAACAAAAACTTTACATCCGTGAAGACATCATTTTGTGGAACGGCAACCGAACTAGGGTAAAATCAATAAAATAAAACAAAACAAATAGGCAAAATATATGTGAGATTTTCAAACTGTTTTAGCAGAAACAAAGTTTATCTTGGGTTTGCTTTTTTTCCTGCAGGTTCCCTCATCAGTGTGTAGCACTGTTTGTTCTCCAGGCACACGGAAGGCGATGAGACCTAACTTTCCTGTTTGCTGCTATGACTGTGTGGCTTGTACAGCTGGGAAGATCAGCAATCTCTCTGGTGAGACAAAATTATTCAGCAGGCCCACTGTGATGAATAATTTTATCTATTGTGCAGGTGGATCTAAAATTAATTTACTAGTTAATTTGAAAAGTAAAATTTGTTCATCATACTATTAACCTTACCCCGGTCTTAGGGGGAGGGTTAGTAAATGGTCACACAGCAAGGAAAAGGGGTGGCGCAGTTTGCCCCATCGAACCATTGTTTTCCAAAACACCAAAAAAAAAAAAAAGAAAAGTTAATCAACGTGCACACCGCTGGACCGCACACAGCGGTCCAGCAGTTAAAAGCTTGTGAGGTCCAAATGACATACTGTGTGATATATCTGAACTAATAATTTTGACAGTGAAGGCTTACAGCGAATGAAAACCCTAAGTTCTGTTTCTCAGAGGGCTAAATTTATTTTCAAATTCTCGCCAAAGTATCAAGGACCACGCAAGGTGTCAAGGACTATGCGAGACACAGTGTTCCCGTCCCCGAGTCAGGTTTTAACATCCTTTCATACCAATGAGAAAATTTGCACATTATGCTCGAGACATTTCCAGTAAGCCGAGCATCAGATTTTTCTAAGGATTTGTCCAGCCTTCCTGTGTGGGAGAACAGGTTAGGATTGTATTCTTTTGAGCCAAAACCACTAAGTTCTCTACTCTGCCACACTCAAAATTTCTTTGATGATCTGGCCTGAAGTTTGACTACTGGTGTCAAGACCAGTCTCAAAGTATATTTTGCAAACCAGAAACCTCCTTCCACTAGCTAAATTTTTGCAGTACATCCTGACTGTCTGACATTGACTGCAATGTCAGTGTACTTTTCCTTTTGAAGGCCTTTTGCATGGCGTCCTCCCAACAAACTGTGAGCTCGACAAAGTATGCATTGTCAGGAATTAATCTGGTGACTGTTTCATTGCATACATCTGTAAATCTCCCTCACGCTCTACATTGCCTTATAAGTCTTTTTTTCTCTTCTACGCTTTTCTTCTTTTATTCAGCTGTCCTTTGCATACAACATTCTTTGAACAGCCAGGTTCCTTAGATTTGACCTTTAATATTTTGCGCTTCTTGTTGAAAGTGTTATTGTGTACGGCAACTGTCAAGACTGCTGTCTTCGCCAGGTTTCGGCAGGGATGGCATAACATTTCTAGAGTATAACCCTTTTTTATGTAAAAGACAAATTTTCTGGGAAAGTTCTTTGAGTTTTCTGAGACGTTTTTGGTTTTCATTAAATCAAGTGAAGTAAAATATATTTGTATAGGACATTTCAGCAACAAGGCAGTTCAAGGTTGATTGTGAACCATAAAAAATGAAACATTGACCAACACTTTTGATTGGTGATTTTAGTGATTTCAACAATAATACTTGACAAAATGCATTGTCTGTTATTGATCTTCAAAATTGTTGACTATATGATCTGTTTTTGTCATCATGATGTCTTTGACTTTGAACTGCCTTGTTGCTGAAAAGTGCTATACTAATCAACTTGATCAATTGATTTATTGGTCGATTATTCAAACGTCATACAGTCATCAGTTATGAAACAGGCAATAAGCATTGCATTTTGTCAAATGGTATCAAAGTCGGACAGCAAGCCCTCATCAAATATGTTGATCATTGTTCCAGTAAAAGGAATAATGATTTACATTAACAGAAAAAAAGAACATTGAAAAAATATATTATTGAATCTGAACTTTTTAAAATAAGTTGCTAAAAGCAATTGATATTTTAATGATATTCTGATTTACTGAGACCTGCATAAAGGTGTAATGAAAAAGCTTTGGGTACCACAGCTAAGTCATTTTTATCTCTCCTTTAGACGCCATAGAGTGTGCACAGTGCCCACCGGAGTTCTGGTCCAATGCTGAAAGGACCGCCTGCATCCCCAAACGGGTGGAGTTCCTCTCCTTTAGAGACACCATGGGCATCACCCTGGTTGCCATTTCTTTCATCGGCTCATTCAGCACTTGCATTGTGGTCCTGATATTTTTCTGCAATAGAACCACACCCATTGTCAGAGCTAACAACTCGGCGCTGAGCTTCCTGCTGCTCTTCTCCTTGACGCTATGCTTCTTGTGTTCTCTGACCTTTATTGGCCAGCCGTCCAAGTGGTCGTGCATGCTGCGCCACACAGCATTTGGGATCAGCTTTGTGCTCTGTATCTCCTGCATCCTAGGGAAGACATTAGTGGTGCTGGTAGCCTTCAATGCAAAACTCCCAGGCAGCAATGTCATTAAATGGTTTGGCCCCTCACAGCAAAAAGCAATCATTGCTATTTGTACTGTAACCCAGGTAAGGCTTTGCTGTTTGTTAGAAAAAACTCTTAAAATGTTTAGAATAAGACATCTGTGTGTTTTATTTTTTTGTTTTTTTTTTGCAGGTTCTTATTTGTACTGTGTGGCTGCTCGTTGCACCCCCTGCTCCACTCCAACTGATGCCAATTGAGGAAGACTTTATCATTCTCTTATGTGACGAAGGCTCATACATTGCATTCGCTTTGGTGCTGAGCTACATCGGGCTCCTGGCAGTCCTCTGTCTTTTCTTGGCCTTCCTGGCCAGGAAGCTTCCCGACAGCTTCAACGAGGCTAGACTCATCACTTTCAGTATGCTGATTTTTTGTGCCGTTTGGATAGCATTTATTCCCGCCTACGTCGGCTCTCCGGGGAAGTACGCAACAGTCACAGAAGTGTTTGCAATCCTGGCCTCCAGTTATGGACTGCTAGGTTGCATCTTTGCCCCAAAGTGTTACATGATCCTGCTCAGGCCAGAAAAGAACACAAGGAAACAGTTGCTATCCAAAGCTCCCTCTAGCAAATTTTAGATTTTGAACATCTTGTTTCATCTTCTAGCCCGAAAGAAAGTGGGTGCTTGTGGATATATATTTTTTTACCACCAGATGGTAGCAGTGAGCTATTAAGATCAATTTAATCTCTGGTTTAGAAAAATAAAACCAGGAATTTCCTGCTGTCTCACACCTTTCTTCCTACACACTCCCTACCTCTGCCGCCACCCACACTAACAGCGTTGCAAGACTTCAGAAACAAAGCAATGTCACACAAAGGAGACGAGATGAACCTCCACCTCCCGCCACCGCGTATGTAAATATGAAAGACATCTCAGAGCTGAATCGTACTAGGATTTGGCAGTCATTTCATTGCTCAGTTCACAAAACAGAGAATGATGAGGCCCAAGGTTTCTGAGGTTAACGCTGTGCAGAAATCCCAGCGTTAGCTGGTTAATTGAATCCTGATTCTCCAGAGGCTTTCGCATGAAAACATCCCGCCTGGCTATTAACCAACCAAATTGTGTGACATTTTGCTTCTTTTCCCAGGCGCATTAACACTAGCAATGATTATCCCGGACTGATGGATCGGTTGTTGTTTCCCCAGACATATTAATGTGACTGAATATGACAGACAGAGAGCATTACTGGTGTCCTAGGAATAGACAGGAAAAAAGATACAAGAAGATTCTATTTTGTAATTGACATTGACTCATATCGAAACTTCATTTAGAGGAATTTTTTGTCAAAAAAATAATAACTTAGGAGCTTTGGATGGATCTTTGTTCGTAGTGCACCGTCTGCAATGATTCAAAATGCTTATGAATGTAGCAATATTTGTTTGGTTTAATCAAGAAAACTGGAACACATGTATTCCAAATGACGGTTAAATAATTAATTTGAATGAGAAAATGCTTGGTCATTTCCTCAATGAGATGGAAGGAGTGTGAGGTTGTGAACACGCAGAAAATAAATGTTCTTTTTCAGACGTTATTAAGAAGGGGAGAAGTGTGAAGATGATGATATGGGAGATGTAATAAGAGAATGACTGGCTTTTGTGTGCTCAAGTCTTATCTGTTCAGATAGCTGGGATTGAGCAGAAGAATAGTGGAGGTCTGTTCTGTCTAAGTAAAAATGTCGAGAATTTTCAAACCTAGAGAGATAGAAGTTAACATATGCTAAGCTAGGAGTCATGCTGTAACAGTTTGAATGTAAAGAAGCAAAACGGAGAGCTCCTACGGCTACTCATTAAATTTGAGCAGACACGTTAATAATATCAATGCACTTTCTCTGCCAACACCTTTTAATGAGGTCAGAACCATTTCTTTAGCTTAATAGAATGCATTAAGGAAGATATTTGCTAGATTGCGAACCCTCTTTCATTTCCCACCGTTTACAGCCTGCCACTGATATCTACTTCACAATTATGATGTTTGAGGTTTTTTTCCTCCCACCTTATTTTGAAGTGTTTGCAAATAACACCAACAATTCAGATAAAAAAAAAAAAAAAAAAAAAAAAAAAACACACACACAGAGGCAACACTTGGCATAATGCTTCTGTGTTCAGCTGAGAAGCAATATTTATTATTTTCTGTGTATTTATTTTTTTGGATTGAGTTCACACTGTCAGATGAAACGCGTAACTGAAGCCAAACAATCCTGGATATTGTTAATGTATCAGTCATAAATGTTAAACTTAATTCAGAAATCACATAGATGTGTAGATAAACATTTAATATAAGCCTGTATAATGTAACTTATATTTAGTATGTTTATCAAATTTGAGGTTGTAGCTAAATAAATTAAAATCTAACGCTCAAGTTATATGATTCATACCATTCCAAATGTGTAAGCCACATATTATAAAGATTTTTTTTTACACAGAATGACACATTTCGAGTGTTTATTTTTGGTAATCTTGATAACTATGACTCACTGCCGATGAAAACACGAAATTCAAATTCACAGAAGATTTGAAAATTCAGATCAATAAAAGATTTTCAAAACAAAAGTGTTACATTAGGGCCATGTTGTACACAATCATATTGAAGATGTTAACTCTACAGTTGTTCTGCAGTCAGTCACTAACACTCTCCACAAAAAGGCCTTTCTAAAAAAAGATACTGGCCAGAGAGCTGCATATCGATAGGAAGCTGAGTGGAAGGAAAAGTTGTGGCTTGAAAACAAAACGGCAACTGATTTTGATAATTTAATGAAAATTAAAGAATGAAAAACAAAAACGTACACAATGACATGTACTTAAATAAACCTTTGCTATGAGGACTTCCTAAAAATTCGCCAAATGCTGTGAAAAGTAAACTAAATTTTAACAACCAACAAAAAGGTTTTTCCAGTGCAACGTGTTCAAAAGAAGCACAATTGGTGACACCGCTCACCCTCTATCTCTGAAAATATATAGGTAATGACAGATTAGAAAATATATTTATTCAATAAAAAAAACAACATATCCACATGAGATATTTTAAACAACCACATACTTGTGAACTCTCTCATTTAAAAAAAAGTGATGATTCATCATAACAATAAACCCCCCTAAATAAGAAACTCTGTTATTCTGAAAAACCTTGGCTCAAGACATTCATTTGGACATTACTTTGATGCTCATCACCCACTCAGTCTGGCTGAAAAGAGATGCTTAGAATACTAAAGGCCTTTCTCAGTGGAAAAGAGACCTGCTTTTCTTCCAGGTTCCCTGGACGGAGGATAGATTTTACAAACATACTTGAATGATGAGATTACGTAAAACCTCTTAGCTGTCATGAGGGCGTCTGTGTCAAACCGATGCCCTTCCGCTTGTACCATCTACCACAACACACTGTCACGGTTGTGGAGGAGTCCAATCATCGACGGGTCAAGGCTGTTTCAGCAACAAAAGGGGGAAAAAATACTCATCTTGTTGTAGCTGATATATTGGGCGTGTGAAAGCACGACTTCTACTGAAAAAGCATTTCTTTATACCACAGAGTTGCTCGTTCCTTTTGATACTGGCTCTTCCAGGTGGCTTCTTTTTACTCTTTACATTTTCTGATAAAAGAAATGAGATCGCAGAGGCCCATAGAAACTGAAGCACTAATGACTAATGAGCTCATCCATAGTCACACCAATCACCAGATAGCACTATGTTGTCCTTTTTACATAGTCTATCAAATAATCAGAGGTTTTGAAGATCCTTTTGTAAGTTGAGGTGGTATGAGTCATGATCGCTTGTGTAATTTTGTGTCATTAAGATGCTGAGTAGGTTTTAAGGGAGGGAAAGTGCTCCAAAACATGTATATATATATATATATATATATATATATGAGCATTTGGACAACGTGAAGCTGAAAGATGGTTTCTTACAATGAGAGACATGGAAGAACTCACACATCACACATATTTACCAAAATACCACCCAAAACATAGCTTATCTCAAAAGTGTGTCCATTTTACAGACATCCTGACATGTTTACTGTTTTACATTCATTTACTTTAAGGATTAAGCAAGCAGTTATTAGATCATATTTGCTGACAAGATTAACAATGGGGACAGTTAAACTGTTAAATTATATTAAAAGATGTCTTACTTTGATTTTTTTTGTTGTTGCTGCTGTTATTTTTTGTTGTCACATTAAAACACAAATCCCTATTTAAATCCAGAGAAATTTTAATTTTAAGAGTTTATGCCCTCTTTCTTATGTTTTTTTTATTTGGATTTTTGATTTTTTTTTTTTTTTTTTTTTTTTTTTCTGAGCGTTCACAGAACACCAAATCCGAAAAATACCAAACAGGTACCCGTAACTCGAGGGAAGAACAAGTAAAATGTCAGACACAATTGCGACACTTCCATTAGAGCTAACATAAGCTCGGCTAACAGCCATGCAAACAGGAAAGATCAGCATTCTGACGGCGATTAGCTCGGCTTCATTAAATTTGTCTGAAAATTTCCATGCTTGGAATGCCAGGAGGAGTCAGACACGGGCCAGGCAATAAGAGGCAGTAAAAGTCTCACCGCCAACATTAATGCACGTAATGTTCTCCAGTTGTCCATAATCTTCTTCTCTCGCTGGCGCTCTCTCCCTCTGCAGGGGGAGACGGAGGCAGACGCAGCAAATACCTCCACAGCTGGTAAAATAAGATTAAACTCCAAAGTATGGAGAGGTAGTAGTGAGGAAAACAAAAAGCCAAGATTGAAGCACAAATCCCACAGGGCGATTTTGACCACAAAGAGAGATGATTCCAAACTGTGGGGCCTTTGCCGACTAAAAAGTAAAATATTAAACTGGGGGTGATCTGAAAGGGGATTAAAACATAAAGCAAAACTGATGCTTCAGTTTATTAGCGACTCTTCACATAATTGAACATCCTCGCAGCACGACGCTGTGGTTGCCATGCTTCACACTGTGCTGTGCTGTGGTTGGGAATCTGTGTTTGGTAATCATCTGCTTACTATCTGCACCCAAAAAGATCAATCTTGTTTTTTATCAGCCCTTAAAATGTTGCCTTTCTTTTGCTTTTTTTTGGCCAGTCAATTATAAAACTTGTAACAATTATAAAACTTGTAATTTACATAACTGTAAATATGTAATCTTTCCTAGGACTGGGTTTCTTCCTGAGAGCTCGACTTCACGTAATCGTCTTGTAATTGTTGCAGCGCTCACAGATGACTGCAGGTCTTTTGTCTGTCTGTTTCAAATACGAAACAACCTCACTGATTGAGCTCCGCACTGTAATTATTTTCAAAATGTCCTTTTAAGTAAATTGCTTAATTAAGCAGAAGCAGCAGTAAGCATGTCATGTTATTTTTTTTAAAGCACTAGGAAATTATTTGCTACATAAAAACATAACTTCAGTCAAAAGAAGGGGTAGGTGTGGTTAGCGATGTCAGACTTCTCTTATTTTCTTCTGAATTAGTTTTGTAAGATTACCTTAACAAATAACATGACCTATAAAATACTGTGATTGATTACTCTTCCTCAACCATAACTACTTAATTAAAGTCATTATTTTCACTTTAATAATCAGAATAAAACGAATGTGGTCTTTTAAAATGCTGTCACTGATGCAGAATAAGATTCCCCCGTTGAATTAAAATTCAGGCTGGTCATCAGGACTTAATGAAGGATTAAAATGTGAAACCATATTACAATATCGCCAATCAAAAATCTTTAAAAGGTTGCAGATTGCTCAATAAAGTGAAGATAATGCGGCTGACGGAAACGCATTGCATATTCATTTAACAGATGAAAGTTAAAAGGCCTCTTACTCGGCTTCTGATGAATTTTTCAAAACCTCTTGTGAATTAATTGAACTCTTCTAAATATTCTTCTTTTTGTTAATTTTACTTTTAGCATGGGGAAATGACTAAAAACCCCACACTGTGCTCTTTGCACAGCGATCTTTTTTGGGTTGTTTTTAAGATAGACAGCTACACACAGCTCTGGATAGTTAAGAGACAAACATCACCGAGCTGTTAATGTGGGACAGATACACAAACACTTCACATGTAGCCAATGATGTTAAACTGAGAATCAAACCCAGTGATATATATATATA